>ML817801.1:52927-81779 GCA_009831015.1 Picea engelmannii | reverse complement strand
CCAAAGGGGGGGGGGGGTCCGGAAAAGATATTTCTGTCGGCGGGCCCCTGTTCATACGTGGCGTCGGTTTATTGGTTCTCAAGTCCCATCCTTCACATGCTCCCTGACATCCCGTCGCCCCTGCACGTCATCTTCCACTAAGTCCACTTGCTCCACTTGCTCCCGGGGTCGTGTCACTTCCCATAACTTCTGTCAGTCCATGTTGTCAGTACCATAACCCCCTTCACTCATGAACAACCTCCTTTGGCGACTTTAACCTCCAATCACCAACCTCCACGTCAGTCGTCCGTATGCTTTGGTCATCGTCACCTACCATATCACCCCAATTTGCCCGTTGTCCATTAATAACTGGACGATATGCCCGTTGTCATGCTGACCGTATCTCCCGCATCCGACCGACCCATTTTTGAATAAAACTATCATTCTCCTCTGTATTCGTTATTCATCCATCACGCCAGAAACCTCATTTTCCTCCATTGCTCTCACATCGTCTTCGCCTACAGTCAGTCGACCCCACTAACGTATTGTTTGTTGTAGATACAGTTGCCGAAATGGTGTCTAAGACAAAGAAAACTGAAGAGGAAGAGAATCCGTTCATTCCTCCTCCAGTTGACCTGGATAAAATCCCGCTGGTCGATAAAGATCGCTTAATAGCCGATACTATATGCAGTTTCGACTTTGTTGATCTTCAGTCATGGCTCCGGGAGGTTTTCCTAGACCAAAGCGACGAAATTGGGCTCTGGGAGTCCAATTTGCCTCTGTATCTTTTTCCCTGGATTCATCATTTCCCAAAATTCGCCCTCAAGTGTCAAGCCCATTATGTCCCCGACCAGAAAGCCATCATTTCTTCGTCTGGAGACGTCCTCTTCTTCATCACCCCCGAAGATATTGACCAGATGATGCAAGTTACCCATGCAGAATCTGCGTCCTCATTTAGTTTAGAAATCCTCATTGAGCTATATCAAAGAATGACATTCCCTCAGAGAGCTCATATCTTCGAGCTTTTTCTCCCCACTTCCACCCCAATCCCGTCAACCAACCCCCCGTACCCTTCTTCCATGTTTTCCACCCAAGGAAATCAAATTATCTCTTCCCTGTGTGCCTTGCTTGGTTACTATTCTGATCAATGGGTAGACGAGCCCATCCTGGGTTTTCTGTCCATTTTCTCAAATGATGAACAGCCAACCACGCAATTCGACTACAACACCTTCTTGGCCAATAACATCCATGAGCAATTCGTGAATTTCACCAAAGAGGGCATGTTCAGGTATTCATCCATTTTGGCCTACATGTTCATCTATTTTCAAGCCGACAAGTTCAATTTCTCCATGCAGAAGATGGACGCCGACAGGAAGCCCCAGACTGTTACAGCATGGACTTCTCTTCTGAGGCGTAACTCATCCGAATGCGACTTCAAAGCTTTTATCGATCAGTTTTACCATCCGACGGTTAGCATGTTGAGTGGCAGACCTGAGCCACGAATAAATCAAGAGGTCCAGAGAATTCTGCAGCTCTCGGACAATGCAAAGACCGGAGACTGGTACCTTTACCAGAATTATACCGAAATCAGAGTGTTTGGGTGCGAGTTGGCACCCTACAAGCTGTCGAGATATGTACCGGTAAGAGTTTTTGCATTAGAATATATTAGGCAGATTATGAATTCTGACGATATTCACTTTGTTTCACTAAAAAAGAAACAACAATTGAGGATTAAAGGGTAGATAGGTTCTTTTATCTGCAATAGTAGAGGTGTTGGCGAGGAAGCTGACAGAATATTGAAGGAGATGAAATTCTTTAAGAGTTTCTCCTGGCACTACGATCCATATGGGATCATCTCTGAAATGAGGGTGAACAACAAGAGCGTTTCGTATGCGCATAAGCCCAAGCCAGAGATCGAGAAATTTGCTAATCAGACAGAATGGGAGCCCAATACTTTGATTGACGAGGAACAACAGACTGAGGTGGAACATCAGACACCCTCAACAAGCGCGCCACCCACTGCCACACCTCAGAATCCCAAGGAAAAGAGGCCCCAACAAGAATCGTCTTCTCCTGTAACAGAGGTGTCTTCGGAGGAATTTAAGATGCACGCCAAAATGCCGAGGACAGCTCCAACGACAGGCACGACAGTGGAGCAAGAGATCACAACCACCGCAGTGGCCACCCCAGGGGTCAAGCTCGCCAGTCTACCTTTCAGCTCGAGTCAGCACAAGGCATTAACATCAGCTATAAAATCCACGGACTCTCCCACAGATGCTCCACCAAGCAAGACCGGGGGCATTTTTGAAAAATATGATTTGATCAAGAAGAAAAACCAGACTCTTACTACTAGCACTTACGCACAGTTTCAGAAGCAGTCATCCACAGCCCAACACAGGCTTCTTTCGGCATTCGATACAGAGAAAGGTAGGATGCATATGGCCTACCTCCAAGCACAAGTGTCGGATCCCAAGGTTATATCAGATTACAAAAGAGCCACATTTGAGTTTCAAGCGAAAGACGTGCACCCAGCAGATCAGATGGATCTACACAAGCAAACTGGGGAGATGGTTTTCCACACTTTGGCCCACGCTACAGCTTCTGCTTCAAAATATCGGATAGCTTTGAGCAATGCCCAGACCCAACTGAAGATGGAGAAAATGTCATCTTTCGCAAAGGACAACAAAATCAAGACGTTGGAAGAGCTGGTCCTCAAGATCGGCTACAACCCTGCTAACGTCAAGGTTGCCGAGGAAATGATCAAAAAGAAAAATGCTGACATCGCCTCCTTAAGGAAGCAGCTAAAGCTCCCTCCAATAGAGGACCCACAAACGAAGGAGATAGACGAAAAAGAAGGGGAAAAGGATGAAATGTTGAAATTACTCATGGAGCAGAATGCTCAGTTAAAGGAGAAGGAGGCTGAGATGGAAAAACTGCTAAAAGAGAGAGAGCAGGCAAAGACAATGGAAGGCATCCCCTTAAGTGCTATCCCAATTGCAGGATTAAGCACAGCAACAGTGACAGCCATTCCATCTGCAACACTACCAGAGGGAACAACAGACCTGGCCAAGTCCATGGAGAGGATGAACCTGCAAGAGTCAGAAATCAGCAGGCTCAAGAAAGAAGTGGGGAATCTCCAAGAGCTTAAAACCTCTTTCCAGACGAGCCTGTCTAAAGAGAAGCAGGTGAATGAGCAAATCAGGAAGGAGCTACAGCAGCTCCAAAAGCAGACCGTGGCAGGGAAGACTTTGGCTGAGGCCAAAGAGGTGATATGGACTGATATTTCCAAGTCTATAAACGAAATCTGGCCAATGGTTCAAATCATGTTTGAACAAAATGAGTTGCTCGAGAGGAGCAGGCAGGCGGTGGAGAAAATCAGAACGGAGCTGGGGGACATGCCAGTGCAAGCGAATGAAATCATAAGGTTCCTGAATTCAAAGACCAGGGAGGAACTAGAAGAATTAAAGATTGAGGACATGACAGAAACTATACTTGAAGTCAAAAGGGTCCTAACCAAAAGGGGTCTCATGCTTCAGCTAGAGGAGAAGATTCAAGTTATGGATCAAGGAGTGCAGAAGTTTTTCAATAAGATAGATGCTCTCCAAAGGAAGGGCCTACCTGGCCTGAAGGTCATCAATGATAAATTAATGACACTCCCTGATTATAAGAAGAAGTTGACTGAAGCGTCTAGTTCCAAATTTGCAGGGGTACAAGGGAGTATCAYAGGAAAAGCATTCATAGAGGCCCTGCAGTTGGATATTGATATCCAACATGAAATTAAACATATATTCACCATCAAGCCTACATTTGCTAAATACACCGACATGGATGAAGTGTATCGGAGATTGCTTAAAGTCACAGTGCCAGGTCATATCAGATGGGAAGAATTGTGTGGTCTACTTGATTAGCAGATGAGATGTCGCATCCAGTCACCTGTCCAGTCAGAAGAGATTGTGAAGACATCTCGCCAACGGCCTACCCCAGATACATCGCTTGCAGTTGTAATGAGTCATCAAACAGTTTTTGATTAGTTAAAGTAGTTAGACTAAAAATAGAATGAACACGTCCCGATCAGTTATGACGGGAACGTTTGTATTTTGAGATTATAAATACTTCAACTCTCGAAGTACTGAGGGTTGTTGATTCGCACACCCTGTTGCTATCAAACTATACTATTTTTGAAGAGATCTGCCATTAATAAAGAAGAGGCACTTTACAGGATTCTTGCGCATGTTCACTGGTGAAGTGATTTTCTCAATCAAATGTTTTCTTGCTCTATAATCATCTTGTTTTTCGATAACTAATATTTATGAATAGCTTTATGTTGCAGGATTTATCTTTGATACCCTGTTTCCGATTCTAAAGATTTTAATGTTTATCTTCTAAATATCTTCAATTAATAAATTCTTAACTGCTTGTTAGTTGGAGTTATTTTCCTCATCTTTTCTTCTGACCATCATTTTAATTATTAAAGATCCGGTGAGTGTGTTATCTCGCCTTGTGAGGGATTTCTTCAGCGTTTCTGGTTGTATCTCAGATTTTATTAAATACAGACCCCATAGCCCAATGGATGTGTAGACAGTCTCAACCGATTTATAAACCACTTTTACAACAAAACAAAACTTGTGCCTTTACCTAGCCTAAAATCTAAACTAATAAACAAAGCTAAATCATATAGAGAGATCCCTCTCTGAAGTTGGAAGGGCTAGATCCCAGCTTTAAAAGCGGTTGGTTAAGGTTACCTTAGTAGATTTATTCTTTTTCAACCTCTAGGAAATTTACCAAGTGCTAACAGATGGCGTAAGACTTTTTTTCTTCTTATTGCCCGAGCACAGCGCCTACAACAGTGTCATAAGCGTCCGAAGAGATATGATACAATAACTTCCAATTAGGATTGCATAAAGCAAGAGCTATAGACACAAGTGTTTTTAGTTTTTCAAAGGCAGATTGACAATTGTGAGTCCATTCAAATCCTATGCCTTTCGTAAGTAACACAAATAAAGGGGAAGCAATTTTTGAATAATTTTCAATAAAACGGCGATAATACCAAGTTTTTCCTAAAAATATGCTTACCTCTTTCTGCATTTTAGAACGCGGTATACTTAAGATTACCTGTATTTTAGCAGGGTCGACCTGAATCATGACAACATATATAAAGTGTCCCAGGATTACCCCTTCAGTCATCATCATATGGCATTTTTATGTACTCAAGGAAAGGTTAGTCTATCTACATCGTTGAAGTGTTCTTTCCAAATTAGATAGTGCTTCATCAAATTTAGTTCCATAGGGTGTGAAATCATCAATGTATATTTCAATATTATCATTAATTAGATCAGAGAATATGCCTAGTATGGCGCACTGAAAGGTAGCAGGTGCATTACAGAGCCCAAAAGGGAGAATGCGGTATGAAAATGTACCCCATGTACACGTGAAAGTGGTCTTATCCTAGTCTTCTGGGAATAATTATTTGATTGTATCTGCTGAAGCCGTCAAGAAAAGAAAAAAAATTCTTCTGGGACAGTGTGTCTAGGACCTCGTCGATAAATGACAAAGGAAAGTGATCTTTTTTTGTCGCCTTGTTTAATTCTTTGTAGTCTACGCAGATTCACCACTTCCCGTTTTTCTTTGGGATGATCACAAGGAGAGATACGCATTCACTGTCGGAGATTGGATAGATAAATTTTACGTCCAATAGTTTCTGGAGTTCTTGTTTAATAATGTCCCTAAGGGTGGGGTTGATTCTCCTTTGGGGTCGTCAGGTGGGAACAGAGTATTTTTTAATATAAATGTGGTGAGTACAAATATCAGGTTGTATGCCCTTCATATCTTTGTAATACCAGGTGATGGCTTCTCTTTCCCTTTTTAGGACTTGTAGATGTTTATCAGTCTGCATAGGGGTCAGATTTGAATTGATGTTCAATGTTTTTCCTGGTTCAATTTCATTGGGGACGCTATCATGAATGATTGTAGTTTGTATTTCCTCATCTTTCGTTTATGAATCAAGGTCTTCAGGATCATCATTATTTATTGTAGCTTCTATCTGTCGATACATAGGTTGTGGAACAAAGGTAGGATTACTAATAAAATTATTAATAATGTCATCCTCTCTTCCAGTTTTGAAATTTAGGGCTTTCTCAATTGTTAAGATTGGTCGGACATTGTTGCTTTCAAGTTCGCAATCAGCCCACATAGGGTCTTCGCAAGCTATATTGGGTTTTGTTGGGGGATAGAGAGTCATGTTTTTTGTGGAATCCCCGTGAGATATTTTTGTATTTCTTGTCTTGCATCCAATGTAAGCATCGGTCGTGGACAACCATGGTATTCCCAAAATCAAGGGATGACCATCTAGGCAGAATTTCATCGGGAGGCCCAAGAAGTCTGTTGGGTATGCCCATGAATGAACAGAGACAATTACATCCTCTGGGATCCCTTCTAGTCGGATGGTGGACCAATCAGATAATTCCAAGACACTAGGGGTTGGTCTAAGAGGTATTGATCCTAACAAAACCCATGTCTCTTTAGTCATAATACTAATAGCTACTCCCAAATCTACTAATGTGTTGGAGAAAGTTTTTCCTTGGATCTGAAAGATGATCGTTGAATTCTTGGGGTCATCGTATTTGACAGGTGTGTTCTTCCCCGGGATCAAGTTAGATAATTTCCCCAACACGTGTATGGTGGGTGGGTCCTTGGGTTTTTTGCCCTGATTCTTAAGACATAATTCGTAGAATGTCTTGGAGTAGATTAGTATATCTCATATATCTAGTATATTTGCAGGATCTGAAGTTCCCCCAGTAGATTAAATTTGGGTTGGGGGGCGTCTTGTTGATTTCTAACCTTTATGGATAGGGATGAGTAATAGTTTGAGGATGAATTGGGCTAGTGACAATCGTGTGTGGTAATTTTTTTGTTACTCCAGGGGTTACAGCACGCGTAGGGTCTTCATTTTCTTCTTGATTTTTCCTGTTTTCGGGAGGTGACAGGTCATCCTCTTACTTCTTTGTAATTATTGGTGAGTTTTGTGGATGGAGCACCCTCCCATACCTAAGGTGTACATCATTACATACAAGAGAACTAATGTTATAGGTTGGGAAGTTTGACGTTTCAACCTATTGAATCATCTTATTATTGGGATTTGGTGTAGCTTGGATGGGTAATTGAGGTCGGATCGTAGGACCACTCATTGGAGAGTTTATTGGTGTATTTACAGGAAATTCTAAATGAGGTTGTGGAGGAAGAAATGGAGGAAACTATGGTTGGGGTGCTAAAAATCGTTGCCCAGAAAAATAAAATAAAATAAAAGGAGAATTTTGCCAATTTAATGACCATTGTGGTTTTTGGGCCGACTGAGTTGTCCATTGTGCCCATGGTGGGGGATATTGAAATTGTTGAGGATTCTTTTAGTAATGAGTAAACATTTGTGGTTCTTGGGGTTTATACTGATTATGCGAAGTATTAAAAAATGTGGAATGGTCTTGATTCATACCTAGAGGTCATGTCTTCCATGGCTTCTTAGAGCCTAAGACGTAAGTTGGTTCAGTTTCTTCACTGGCGCCTTGGTAGACAACCTTCAATCCAGGAAGTGATGGGCATGATTTTGTGGGATTTTCCTCATCACAGATTCCACATATCTTAATGACTTGCACCGAACATTCCCTAGAAGAGTGATTTATTCTACATTTTGGGCAGAATATGGCGAGTGCCTTTTCAACCTCCAATTGTTTATGCTTTTCTTGAAACACGTCTAACTATGAAGATAGTGTTCCAAGGATGTCAATTTTGAAGTCTTATAGTAAATTTTTGATTTATATCCGGGTCACTCCCCCACTGGTTGGTTTCGTTGTTCTGGCATTAAGATATCTAACTCCAAATTTACCTCTAGTTGTTCCTCATAAGCATCTTTTACATAGTTTGCAAATCTCCTCATAGGTTTCTTGGGAGATTTCCCCTTTTCCCATTTAGTTTAATAGTTCCATCTATTTTTCTCGTATCCCTTGAATTAGGATGGTCTTTAAAAGGTCGCCACCCAATGTGTTGTATGTAGACCTTTGTAGATTATACTGAAATCAGTCTACAAAGTCTTCCAAATTCTCGTCTTCTTTTTGTGAGATATCGAAAAATTCATCTTTGAGTCCTCAAGTTCTACAATACTCTTGGTATTTTTCCAGGAAGGCTTTCTTCATGTCATCCCAGAAAGTTATAGCACTGCCTCCCAGACCCATAAACCATCTCAGTGTTGCTACCTTCAAGGTGGACAGATACAACTTTATCTTCTACAAATCGTCGATATAATTGTAAATTCGACACAGTATGTCAAATTCAAACAGGAAGGCATTTGGGTCCTTAGTAGTGATTCCATGAAAATTCGGGAGGGTTTCCAAGGAGATTGGCTTCATCGATGCATTCCTAGGGGTGTTGGCGACGGGGAATTCAATAGTAGAAGTTGTGTTGGCCATTTCTTTCCAAATCCTCCAATAGTCTTCCGGAATTCCAAAGTCATGAGGCATCTGCTGAGATGAAACAATATTAGTTGTTTCTAGTATGGATGGTTTGGCAGCACTCCCCTTATTGAGAATGGGAATTTTAGGGGTTGTCCTCCATATAGGGATCTGATAGTCTAATGGAGGGTCCCATGTTTCTCCTTGTACCAAGTTCTGTAATTCGGATTTTGTTGCCACGGAAGGTTCTTCCTATTATTCTGATTGCTTTCTTGGTTTAGCTTCCACCATTTCAGTTGAGTTCCTTCGATGATTGATTCTTATTTGAGGTGCAACATGACGAGATTATGATTCTGCCCTTGTAATGATTTCCTGTATGAATGTTTTTCTTCCTGGATCCTTATGTCCTTGACCTCCTTTACCTGTGGTTTTTTCGTCTTTCTTGGGTCTTCCTTTATCTCTACCTTTATTCATGCATTCCTATATATGTCACACAGTCTACATGCCCTAGTACAACTGAGACGAGACTCTATCACTTGAGGTGGGTGATAGATGTGTAGGTTCTTACCTTCTATCTTTACTTCTCATGCCTTAGTAGCACCAAAGATAATGCAACTACCCAGTGTGGAGTCAGATTCCTTTTCCCTTATAACCTCACCGACAATGGCGCCAAAATGTTGGTGGTTTTAATTTCCTTTTTTGGACACTTAAACAACACTTCACATTAATTATCAATCCAGGGTACGTCTTTTATTTCAAGGTTACATGCAAAGTTTATGCAGACAACAAGTTCCTATTCTAATTGGTTATCTTGAATGATCTACCTCCCTAATGCAACTTTCAGACTTGATAACTCACACGTATCAGATCTTAAGAAGAATAAGGAAGAAAACAGTCGCAAATGACTAATCTAGTCTGAAGTCAATCCAAATTACAATTTTATGATACTTATGAAGAGAATGCACCTACTATAAATTAAAGATGAAATAGATCTACAAAATAACTCCCACAATCATGAAGCAGATTTAATGATATCGATCTAGATTCCACAAATGACAAAAAATGAACCAATTGCTAGCAACTTAGTATAAAAATCAATCCAATTCCTACAACAATGTCATTAACCGAAATCCAATCCTGGTTTAATCGATCCTATATTAATATTGTCTCATAAAAGCAATAGATTAACACACACACATAAATCTATATGATAGAAAATGATAGAGTAATCTAATTAATCAGAAACTAACGTAACAACAACACCTAACCAGTGAAGGGGGCCCTTCCTCCTCTAATCAGGGCTGCGAAGATTAATCACAAGTTGGCACTCAGTGAACAAAAGTCTGTATACTTTATTATAAGAAGGATAATGCAACCATCTCAATGATCTTGCTACAATCTTCTCTTTAGCTCTATTCTCTTCTCCATATGATGTCTTGGGATCCTTAATACATTTATAGATACATACATCAGTTGGAAAAGTTTCTCAACAGAATATCTAAACAAATTGATACATGATTAGCATGAAATATGTTATGCATATATGTTGTTACACCAATTGTATAAAATAGAGAGACTATGTTACATATGTCTCAAATTATCATCAACGGCTAGTATCCCCGTCTCATGGTAGTGGTTTATCGCCATGCTGGTGTCTTTGTCCATTATCTCTCTTGAGCATTAGTCAAATACTAGATTCTTATGTGAGATATCATGATCCTGGAAGTAACAGTTCTAGAAGTAACAACTTGCCAAGATAGTTGCAGGATAAGATCCCTTCCTCGAGTTGATGCATTATGTCCACAACCTACAAGTACACACTTTCCAAACCACCACATAAGTAATTCAAAACTAAGTAGACACCACTCAACATCCCTATATTATTGCTTTAATAATATAATTCACAAGCAAGGCTATACCTTATGCTAAGCATGGAATCATGAGTAAAATGCTATCAAAAGGATAATATAGGGTAGTCAAAATGGTCCTGAAACAGGATGAACAATTGAAAAAAAGGTGCATTTTATTGGCCCAACACCAACTTTAGGGGTTTTATTTTTATGTTATACATGTTCCTAAGATTGTATCAAAGTACTGAATGTTGCACTTAATTATGGACCAATTGATTTTTTTCCAGAAAGACTTTTTATTTCATCGTCGTGTATTTGGACTTCATTAATTTTTCATAGTTGTGACTAAAATTAATGTGCTATTCAATTTTGGCCCAATTCTCGATCTTCTGGTTTTGTGACTTGCCATGTGTATTCAACTAACATTATGTAACCAGACTCTGAAATATGATGTTGAAAAGGGGTATTTTGGGTTAATATGAGCACCACTTTTCATAGGCGGGGATGTTAATACAATGCAGTCGTGGAAGCTAGATCTTCACAAAAACGCTATATCTTCCCTCAAAAGTTTTTTGTAGAAGTTCAACTTATATTATTATAATGATGAACTCATCTCCCTTTTGGAATAGAATTCACAAATAGTACTAATAATTTTGGAGTAGGGAAACAAATATCTAGGTAACTTTTACTTTTGGTTTTCCAAATTCCTATTAAATAAATATTTTTAATTTATTAGTAAATAAACTAAAAATTAATTAATTTCATTTTTAACACTCTTTCATTAAAATGTCTTTTTTAACACTCTTTCATGATATTACCCAAATATCAAGGGAAAGAAAATGCCAAAGTGAATTGGGGTGGGGGTGATATTATGCAAAAACATAATATATTATGTTTAGAGTAGTATCACTCCCCACCCCCACCCTTATATATTATGTTTTGCATAATATCACCCCCCACTCTCACCCTCATATATATATTAGGGTGGAGGTAGAGGGTGATATTATGCAAGACATATTATGTTTTGCATGGGGATGAGGGGTTATATTATGCAAAACATTTAATATATATTATGAGGGTGAGGGTAGGGGTGGGAGTGATATTTTTCAAATCATATGATCATATGGGATTTACATAATATCACCCCCACCCCCACCCTCCTATGTTTTGCATAATATCACCCCCACCCCCACCCTCATATATTATGTTTTGTATAATATCACCCCACACCACACCCTCATATGTTTTGCATAATATCACCCCCCACTATGTTTTGCATAATATTAGCCCCACACCCCATATGTTTTTCATAATATCACCCCCCACCCTCATATACACCATTCCTTAAAGATCATGGTATTTTGTTATTGGATGTTGTGTTAGATCTTTGTAGTATGTATGAATTGGCATTTGTGAGAAATGTTGATACCAAGAGGTCTAGTTCTTCGATTGTGCAAATTGAACCAAACAATTTTTATTTGTATTGTACCTGACTTTAGGGGTTTTATTTGTATGTTATACATGTTCCTAACACTGTATCAAAAAACTGATTGTTGCACTTAATTATGGATCAATTGATTTATTTTTCTAGAAAGACTTTGTATTTCATCGTCGTGTATTTGGACTTCATTAAATTTTCATAGTTTTGATTGAAAATCATTTGCTAATCACTTTTGGCCCAATTCTCAGTCTTCTAGTTTTGCGACTTGCCATGTGTATTCAACTAACATTATGTAATCAGTCTCTGAAATGTGTTGTTGAAAAGGGGTATTTTGGGTTAATATCAACACTCTTTCTAGAGTTTCCCACTTTTCATAGGCGAGGATGTTAATACAATGTAGTTGTGGAAGCTAGATCTTCGTGAAAACGCTAGATCTTCCCTCAAAAGTTTTTTTTTGTTGAAGTTCAACTTATATTATTATACCTGCCACCCTGGCATGGTATATAGCAATCGCTAAGGGGTTGATCAACTATTAGTTGAGCATTGACCAAAAAAATTGCGAGGTTTTTACATAATTTTACATTACGATTTAATTTTTTTTATTTTTTTTAATTATTGGAAAACATTTTTTACAAGCTAATTGGTTCTTCAAATGAAACTCTTATTGCAGCTACAAAAATATTTGTGAGGTTTTCACATAGTTTAACATTAGGATTTAATTTTTTTATGTATCCTGTCAAAAGCTGAAGGTCGTCTTGCAGAATTTGTACTAATACTAAATTTGGCTATCAAACTTAACTTCATACCTGACGACAAACTTCATACCTGGCGGCAGGTAATGCGCATGCCAATGCCATACGTACTTTTTTTTTGTTTTTTTTTTAAGTAAAAGGTGAAACCTATTATATTATAACTTCAAAAAAGGAGTACACATGACACGCAGGTGTCAGCTGTCCTGCCTATGCAGGAAACCAAGACAGCTAGCCTGCCCACAGTAGCATGCAAAATCAAAGGGTTCATTGCGCCACCCTACCCGAAGGAAACCAGGGTATACATCCATAATTAACAGCAGTTCAGTGAGGTCTGTTCTAATGCTAACCATGCTAACAACTAAAGAGCTACATCTCTGGTAAACTACTACAGAAAAAGATTTGGAAATCATGCAAGACAAAAGAACCTATTCCCCGAAGTCCTCGTGAGCGTTCGTCGCTTTTCCATCGCTGGCTGGGATGACATAAGGCTGAGCACAGGTTGGGTAGTGTCGCCGAGGAGTGGCACTGGAATAAGCCGCATAAAGCATGTCCAAGCGTTGGCTAACGCAGACTGCTCTGAAAATTTGATCATCCACCAGGCTTCGAACTTCAAAAATCAGCTGCAGATGCTCCGGGTGCAGGAGTGGTGGCGAGGGCGATGTCTGCGGCTTGTCGTCCGTTTCCCGACGTCACGGTTGCTCCCTGTTTGGCTGCAATTCTATGGTATCTTCTGGTGGCTCCTCCTCTACCAAACAAGTGGTGGGCTCTTCGTTAGGTGCTTCGCAGGGACCTGAAGTGTCTCTTGAGCGGGGCGGTGCCTCTATTTCTGCAATACATGTCGGGGGGTTCCAATTATCTGGAACCATAAGCATCCTGCTCTCTGAAAAGTCCAGTGGGAGCTCCATGTTCGGGACTTATTCTACAAAGGTTCTGGGAGGCGAGCTCGCAACCGTGTTCACCCGACGTCGCCTTTGCTTGGCCATGATCACAACCCGCTCAAATTTCCTGTGTCGCTTCCTCCTGGAGTCAGCTGCATACCAGTCGGCTCCCCTGTGAGGCCTCCCTCTCACCCTCGGCATGGCAAGAGCAAGGATCAATGCCAGGGCGCCGAGAACACTGCTGCTACCCCTCTGCTCGGCAAGCTTCAAACACACACTAAGATTTTCGGTAAGGTGGGCAAAGGCATAAATTGTGGTTGCTGCCATTAAAGCCGAGAGCTTAATGCTCTGGTTGGTCGGCCTGTATTCACTCATGAGAGGCCCCATCGATAAATGGAGGCCGACAGAGGTAGGGACCTTCATAAATAACTAAGTGTGTGGTGAGAGCCATTATAAATGGCCTCTCCCAGCTCGCCTCCACGTGCCTCACCTTCACTACGTGTCACCCCATCCGGGGATGCCATACGTACTTGTTATAAAGTTGAACTCATCTCCCTTTTGGAATAGAATTCACAAATAATACTAATCATTTTGGATAAGGGAAACAAATATCTAGGTAACTTTTATTTTTGGTTTTCTAAATTCCTATTAAATAAAGATTTTTAATTTATGAATAAATAAACTAAAAATTAATGAAAATGTATTTTTTAACACCTTTTCATGATATTAACCCAATAATGATTTTGTTCATGCTTCCATCGAATATCGTAAAGTTTTCATAAACAAATAAAAAGTTTTACCTATGAATTCAAAGAATTGAGATAAACTTAACCACATTCTCATGCTTCCAAAAAAATTCATAAATACCTAATAATTCACATAAACTATAAAATTTTGTGTAACCACATTCCGAAAAATGGCAAAAGATAAAAAAAAAAAAAAAAAACATTTTAATTACTCTTTCTCTAGCAGCGCATGTCAGTGTTAGACCACCTTGCTTTCCCTGCAAAAGTAAAATTA
The DNA here is from genome assembly GCA_009831015.1 of Picea engelmannii. Lineage (NCBI taxonomy): Eukaryota > Viridiplantae > Streptophyta > Pinopsida > Pinales > Pinaceae > Picea > Picea engelmannii. Next base: position 67,421 of record ML817801.1, on the reverse strand, counting down.
CCATAGCTTGTCGTAATTATATTGGAAATTTAATAATTATATTAGAAATTTTACATGAATATTTAAATATATGAAAAAATTAGATTTTTTTTTTTAATAATTATGTAAAAAATTAGAAAAAAAAAATAATAATTGTATTGAAATCTTCATAAAAACATTTAAATATATGTAAGAATATTTAATAATTATATTAGAAATTTCACAATATGAAAAAAATTAGAATTTTTTTTTAATAATCGTGTAAAAGATTTATAAATATATGTAAGAATATTTAATAATTATATTGGAAATTTCACACGAACACATTTAAATATATGTAAGAAGATTTAATAATTATATTGGAAATTTCACACGAACATTTAAATATATGAAAAAAATTAGAATTTTTTTTTTAATAATTGTGTAAAAGATTTATAAATATATGTAAGAATATTTAATAATTATATTGGAAATTTCACACGAACATTTAAATATATGAAAAAAATTAGATTTTTTTTTTTAATAATGGTGTAAAAGATTTATAAATATATGTAAGAATATTTAATAATTATATTGGAAATTTCACACAAACACATTTAAATATATGTAAGAATATTTAATAATTATATTGGAAATTTCACACGAACATTTAAATATTTGAAAAAAAATGATTTTTTTTTTAATAATTATGTAAAATATTTATAAATATATACAAGAATATTTAATAATTATATTGGAAATTTCACATGAACACATTTAAATATATGTAAGAATATTTAATAATTATATTGGAAATTTCAAACGAACATTTAAATATATGAAAAAATTAGAATTTTTTTTTAATAATTATGTAAAAGATTTATAAATATAAATATTTAATAATTATATTAGAAATTTCACATAAACATTTAATTATATGAAAAAATTAAAAATAATAATAATAATAATTGTGTAAAAGATTTATAGATATTACAATATACATGTTTTTAATTATTATTTTCTCACACAAAATAAAATATTAATAATGCGTAGGAAAATATATATGCATACTTAAAAATATAATGATAGAGAGAAAAACCTTACTTCTATATATGAAAATGTGTTATAACCTTAAAAGTACTTGATCATTATAACTACTCCATGGGGAACCTCACAATTAATCATTATAACTATTCATGAGGAACCACACAATTAATCATTATAATTACTCTATTAGAAACCTCACGTGAACATTGAAACATATAAAATAATAAAATAACTAGCATACCTCCAAAGCGGAGGAAATGAACACCGAAGAAACGAACATAGATTTTTTTTTTTTATAAACATTGTATTTCATAAGTAACATTATAATGATATATAAATTATTTGAAAACATAAAAGATAAAAGAAATAATTAATTTATACAAATTATTTAAATCAAAGTATGATTGATAATTATTTGTTAACAAGTACATACAAATTGTTAATAGTATCAGTAAGCGTTATTAAATATAGGAATAAGATTTTTAAGAGAAAAAAAAAGATTCTAAAATGATATGGCATAAGCATAGGTAATATAAATAAGTAAATCAAAGTATGGTTGATAATTATTTGTTAACAAATACATACAAATTGTTAATAGTATCAATAAGTGCTACTAAATATAGAACAATGGAAAAGAAGAATCACCTTCATAGGGCTTATAATATAGGTTTCCAATATAAAGAATAAGATTTCTAAGAGCAGAAAAAATATTCTAAAATGATATGGCATAGGCATAGGTAATATAAAAAAGTGGAGCACCTTTATAAAAAAAAATTGTACACTGTAATATAAAAAAGTGCAGCACCTTTATTAAAAAAATTGTAGACCGTCAGCTAAATATGGGGAATATCGCTCCTCTCACTGGTATCAATGGACAAATTTGCACAAACTGTGAAGGGCAATGAAGATTTAGGAACACTGTATCATCCATAATTTTCAAATTATGTTTTCATTGTAACAAGTTGATTGACTATAGGCTACCGAAAAAGATCAATAAACTAAATTGTGATGAGATTATGGTCATCATTTCAGAGAGCACATGTGGGATCTGACATGTTGAAATGAAATAGAAATTCAGATTAGGTTTTAAAACCTAGTGGAAAAATCATATAGAATAGGTAGCGGACTGAAGTCGAATATGCCTATTTTATTTGATTAGGAGCTACACTCTTACATGCATGCATGACTACTTCTAAAACTTATCGCAAAATTTACAGTTCTCATAACATATGTAATTTAAATCACTTTATTGTCTAGAAATTCCAAATGGTTTGATCTACCATATAGTGGCTAACGCTACTCACCACAATTCCAATTTTTGGTTTGGTTCACAACATTGGAGGATTGAATTTATCTCTAGTGGGATAATGATTTAGAAGAGTGAATTTATCTCTAGTGGGTTAATGATTTATGACCGTGTGTATAGACATGTTGAGTGGCATCCATGGGCATTCCAAACTTGTGTACACTTTCAACAAATTTCTTTTAAAGGACACGGTTTGTCCGTCCATATTTGGGCACCCAAACATCTTATTTTATTGTCCACAACATTTTATTTTGTTATGTCCATATGTGTCACAACATTTTATTTTGTTATGTCCATATGTGTCGATGACAAAACAACGTTATGTTTAACCATAATCAACAATTTCAAAGTCCAAAAAACTTTGCATAGTGCGGATGATAATTGTGTCAGCAACATAACAATTGATTACTTGTGTCCACTAACTGACAAGATTGTTTCATGTTTTGTTCTTTCATTCATAAGTCAATTTGCTCGTTTGATGCGCATGAAACTACCAAATCCATATTAATAAATTTGGAAGACTTTTGTTTTAAAACGTCATCAAAAGCCAAGAGATAAGGATTATACAAAGGTGGGGGAGTTGTCAAATCAGTGGTGTAAAGTAATATGAAATTGGATAAAAATGGAACGAAGTGCACCTCGTTCAATGTGTTTTGGGCACTTATTTTGAGATGGCTTAGTGTAAACGTTTTATTTTTTAATTTTTTCCTGTCAATATCAATAAATTTGACAAACTTATTGTTGGAAAAAATGCAATATTACACTGTTAAAATCTTATTTTTGAATGCATTCCTCCAAAACATTCAGTACACTCCACAATATGTATGTTGAACCATTGCAATTGAAACTATTTTACTAAATTTCTAACAAGTTTTTAAACAAAATCCATATAAATATAAAATAAATAAATAATTAAAAGGTAAAACATTTAGACTAACCAGCTTTTAAAAGAAATCCATAAAAAAATAAAAAATAAACTTAAAATATTTAGATTAACTGGTTTTTAAACGAAATCCATAAAAATAAATATAAAAATAAAAATAAACGTAAACCATTTAGACTATGTATATTATGAACGAAAACCATGTTGAGATTAGTAGTATTTTTTAAGGAATTACTTTTCTCAAAGGTACATAATGGAAAACCGTGTTGAGATTAGTAGTATTTTTTAATGAATTAGTTTTCTCTAAGGTTCCGATGCTATAGCTCAAATTTGGCGATGGATTGCTCTGTTATGAACCGAAACTGTGTTGATAATAGTAGTATTCTTTTACGAATCACTTTTCTTTAAGGTTGCAACGCTATGGCTCGAATTTGGCGATGGATTTCTCTGTATGAACACGAAATCGTGCTGAGAATAGTAGCATTTTTTAAAGAATTTTTTTTCTCTAAGGTTGAAAAGATCTGTGATTTGCTTTCCACTCTGATCATGGGATGGCGACGACGACAACCAACATCATAATGATCATATTTTTTTTCTCTAACGTGGGAACGCTATGGCTACAATACGACAATAGTGATAGGGTTTTCAATGTGATCACAGCGACCACGACCAACAATATTTTAACATTGTTTGTGAAATATATTTATAAAGATTATAAAACTTTAAAGATTTTAAAAGCATGATAAATAAAAACTCTTTTAAATCATTTCATATCAATTTTAATTAATGACAAATTACTAGCAAACCTGGACTACAATTCTAACCTCACGAAAGTCAGTTTAAATATTAATTATATTTAATTTAAATATATAAAAATATAAAAATGCAGAGGTCGCTAAGCACAATTTTAAGCAATTGTCGAATGCAAGTTCAAGTTGTTGGGCAAGCTATAATTTGTTCAAGGGCACATCAATTTATATTGATGAAAGTCTTTAAAAGTCTCACTAATCTCGTAAACTTCGGCAAATGAGAATGTACGGTAATCGAGTTTTCATGACAAAATTTGAAGTAGCCAAGACTAGGATAGATTTTTGTTTAGAAAATGCCTAGGTGTTCCATCCACTGGAAAAGAACCCCAAAACCCTTTGTAGACAAATTGAAGGGAAAATAATTCAGAATGGTGATGAACAACAAATTAATGACAAATGATAAACCCTCACATTATCATGAAGCTTGCTTTCATGGTTACATGGATGACACAATTGTTCTAGTTTACTTTACATGCACTTTATTTGCTCTCTACACTGCATTGGCAAAACAATTATATTAACATACATGCACCTTTAATTGCATTGTATATCGCATTGGCAAAACAATTACAATAACATACATGAACCTTTATTTGCTCTGTATACTGCATTGGCAAAACAATTACATTAACATACATGATAATATGAAAGCAATCAGAACAACAAAAAGAAGAAAGAGAATTAAGAGATTTATCAAGATTCATATACATTCCAATATTCCCGCGCTACATCAACAATCCCTTCCTAGTATCGGATGGTGCATCTTCTATTTGTGGCAGTTAACTGACAAACCCTGGCCCAAAGTTAACAAGAAACTCGAGTACACCACACAAATCTCTACTCCAATAAGTTATTGTTAGTTGCCTAATTGACTTTGATTTTGCATCTATTATAAAAAAAATCCCCCAAAACATCGATGTTACTATTGTTACTCTAATTTTGCATCTATTATAAAAAAAATCCAGAAATATGTGACTATTGTTACTTTAATTTTGCATCTATTATTAAAAAAAATCAAGAAAAAAGTAGAACTTTGCCACATTGCCACCAAGGTTTGATACTCTATCTGCAGAGTCCTCCAATGTTTCCAAGTACAATAATGCACTGGTTGCATGAATTCAACCTCACGCCATGTGCAACTCATCGTACCCAACATGTGTGTGCTCAGAAGTTCTACATTTGTGCTTGTGGGTTATGTTATTCCCCATTTAGAGGTAGTCAAAGGAAAGTGTTGGGATATAACAGAATCCACCCATCTATAATTGTGGAAGATTTGTATGTAAATACACTTCCATTCGAAGATAAGACTCATAATCATACCGTGATAAACACTTTCCATTTAGATATATTTTGGATCATCATTCATGTTAACTTCGTCATGTAGCTCAGCTTCATAGGAGCACCTCTTTGTGGAACAGTTATGATCCTTCTTCTTTAGCGACGTCGTGTGAATCTCATGTCATTTCTCTGCTTACTCTGCTTTTTACAAGCATCCTTTTCCTGGTTCAAACTCTGGAATGGATGCCAAATTTGGACCCTTTCATTTGGTTTGGTTGAAAATGGTGTGAAATAGCATGGGCTTTCCAAGGAAGTTTAATAGAAGATTTTTTGGCTCGGCTTTCCATGATAATTTAATAGAAGCTTTATTGTTCCTTTCTCATTGTATATAAGAGATATCCATCAGGTTATGGTTCTATAGTGTTTTCGTTCACTATAGAAAGCGCTCAACGTGATCGTATTACCAATCAAGCAATTATCAAGGAATTAAGCATGCTTGCTCCAGGTTATGAAGATTTGAATTTTCCTTCGCAATATGCCTAGTCTTTTGTAGTTTAATGCATTGCCTATTTATGGAAGCAACATAGGTCATATTGGATGAATCCACATTATATTGTGGCGCGCTTTTTCTTTACCATAGTGGTTGCCATTCCAGACTATATTCTAGAAGCTAGGCATGAAAAGGTTTGATGCCCTTCAATACAAAACAATTTCGAAGGATGTAGTGCAGAAGGAAGTCATCTCTCTATTGTCAAAAATCATGCACTGCATATAAATACAGAGGAAAAATAAAATATCCATCACATGAGATAACATATACACATAAAACAAAGTATTTCTGCGAAGAATAACCTTTATCAATTTCTAAATTTTTCATTAATTAGAAGATTGGTTGTACAAGGTTTCACTAACTTTACATGTACAAAATTTTCTTTAATTAGAAGACTGGTTGTAGAAGGTTTCATTAAACTTTACATGTACAAAACATATATTTGTGCATCTACAAAGAAATACAGAATCGGTCTTGAATTGCTAATGGACAAATAAACTGACTGGACAACTTTCAATCTTTACTTGACCACCTACATTAGGTCTCTATTCATCTGCCTGCATGCCTGCAACCTACAACTGCAAGCTCCATCATCTGAACAAAGTTCGTCGGGGTATTTTGACGGGTTCCATCAACGAATTCCAATGCCACAAGGTTCTTGAAGAACACTTTAGTCTGAAGTACAGAGGAGACTGTCATCCATAGAAGGTAGTTCATGTGGGAGTATTTGTCGAACCAGATGTTATGAGGCGGCCTCATCGAAAAGGATCTGAACTCAATCCCCGCCTTTGTGAGCTCCCATGTTGTTTATGCTTTGATGGGAAGATCTCCCCTGGTTCGACGAGCAAAGCAAAAGAAAACATGTCTATCTCAAAAAGAAAGGAACGTAACAAATACCATTTATTTATGTAATTTTGTAAAATGAAAGAAGATAAATATAATTATACTTAACAAAAATTTACCAAAATGATAACATAAAGTGTGATATCATATTACTTTTATATGTATCACATCAATGTTATGAGGTATAAGAATGCTAAAACATACTTAATTACATAATTTATTTTCATGTAGTTTAAATATTCTATGTTTTGGTTTGTAGAAGTGTTTTTAAGGGTTTTATGATGTTGAATTTATTTATGTATTTAAAAATGCAATTTAAACTTCATCCAAATTTATATAACCAAATTTAGATTAAAAAATATCAATTTTTTTTAAATTTAATGTTACAAGTTACATATTGTAAAAACACGTTATTTTTTGGCGTTGTCTAAATATTTGACTTTTTGAACTTTTTCACCAAAATCCATTGTTGTGAAATCTTCATTTTTTATTGTTTAACTTACATTTTTTAATGCATAAAAAACCTTTAGTGTATTCATCACTCAAATCTGGAGTTCCAATAATTTTTCACCTAATCTCAGTAAAAATTGATAAAAAAAATATGACGGTAAATACTTCGCCACTCTCCACCAAAAATATAAAAAAGATAGATAAATGTGCCACTTCACCGATATTTCAAATTGTTTAATAAATGGATAGATAAATCGACGATGGGATGTTCGAAGACACTGTTGAACGAAAGAAGGATAATAAAGTAAAGACGAGATTCCATTGTTAACCGTTTGTCTCACTTTATACAAATTATTACACCGTGACTAATCGAATGACAACGTGGCAATTACTCAAATGTTTCAATTTACCTATGTAATCTCTCTAGTCAAAGTTGAAAGTGACATGTAGGAAAATTAACACACTAAATATCTTCCTGTTTTTTGGCCAAGCTTACTCGATATTGACCTATAGTTAAAGTGGAGAGCATGCATAAAGTGGGATATGATTTAAGCCACATGGTCTTGCTAACCAGTTTGTATAACACTTTTTCTAATTTCCTCTTTACACGTGTTTCTGCATTTTTGCGTCTCTCACCTTTACCCACTTTCATTTGATTTGAAAAAATAAAATAATTCTCACCCTAATTTTTCTACAACTACATATATACCATGTTCCCTCCATCTATCCATTCAGAGTTGAGTGAATGAGCACTCTGCATTCATGTTCCTATTCTCTGCATTGCATTCACTACCGCGTGATCTAGGGCTTTGAAGAAAAACTGATTATTTGATCATTATGATGTCTGCAAAGATTATAAAGATAGCGTCATTTGATATTGTGAAGGTGGTGTAGCATGTGGTCGCCAAGAAATCAGATTACTTGTAATATTAATTTTTACAATTCAAGGTTGTGTGTGAGGAGGTGGGAACAACACCATATTTGGTGTTAATGGTAAATTAATTACATTTCATACAAACTTGGTCAACCTTACCACGTGTTTTTGAACCACCTATACCTTCAACCATCTATCACTTGCCATGCAGTTGTCATCACCATCGTTCTCTTCACCAACCCCTTATCGCTCGCCATGCAGTCGTCATCGTTGTGGGCACTTTAGTATGGAGATAAAGTTGGTTTCAAGTGATTCCTACGATAGTATATTTTCCTTTGTTATCAAACTTGGGAGCACAATGAGATAGACTTCAATATTTTTGCATTCAAAGTCCATTCCGCCATGAAAGTTGGAAACAAATGCAAATTTGGCGCTAGAATACATATCTGTCATCAAATATACTACCATGTAAGAATACATGGATATATACATAACATTGTAGTGTTTATTATTATTTTTATTATTGTTATTCTTTTGAAATATGTTAGCCATATTTAGTTTCTATTCGGAGCAGTCAATTAGGAGTTCTACTACATGTAACACACTCGACCCCCTAATCCTCCTTAGGTAGGGTGGGATGTTCATTTCTCCTTCTTCTCTCATACTAAGGGCTCGAATATGATTCTCTTGGAGCCCTATTCTTCACGTAGTACGTGAGAACTTCCCTTTTCCCAATGTTTGTTGTGTTAAATCTTCTCGTTCGACCTCCAAATATAAACAAAAATCCTTCCAAGGACTCACTATGACCACTAGGGGTCTATACACCCTAAATTAGATAGTTAAAATTGTCCCTCACCAATAGATCCATGGTTTATAGTAGTTCAGACTCCTTCCCATCGGAACTGCAAGTTGCAAGCTTGAAATTTGATTCCAACAGTTTCTCTCTGATGGGCGCATTCTGACAGATCCAATGGCTCTCGGACTCGGGAGCTAATGACTTTGATTACATTGGCTCCTCTAATCACTTGATGGTCATCACCCATCTATTTAGTTACTCGTTAAGGGAGCAGTAGGGCCCCATGATAGATCTTTGGTTGTCGTTGCATCATGCCCACCATATGATATACAATTCACGTCCTCTCTAAGAGTCCTCCACCATCATAATGCATTCATTTTGGTGTCACAAACCACTTCGATAGGCTCACTTTGACGACACACACTACGACAGATATGACAATCCATGTTCACTTCATTTAACAGTCGAGGTTCACTCGGGGCCTCACAATTACACGGCGACTAAGGGTTCTGGATTTTCCACATCAGAACAAATTGGCATGGGTTCAATGGCTGAGATATAGTAGAGAACCTTCCAATAGATCGATTGTTCTCGGACTCCCATATCGAGCCATATTCCCTAGCCTTCGACAGTTTATATTTCGATAGGCTTTCACTTGACATCAACGGTATGGATTTCTCTATTCCTCCCTCCGATATATCAACGACTCTCATTGACTTATAGCATTTCCCATCAGAGTCCTTATGCAACCCTACACTTAGACACTCCAATGATGTAACCTTCTGACCAATAGTCAAGATCACCTCCACTCCACCAAATCGATGATCGTAATTCATTCTAACATAAAACACAAGTTTCCTTCCGATTAACTGTTTGATCTAGGACTTAATTGTTCCAAGGTTTATTCTAGGTCATCACTATGGATTTTACTAGACCCCTTGGACTCTCACCTTCACTCTAAGATAAGCTAAGGCACATCCACCTCGAAACCTGGTTGAAGATATCCATATCCTGCAAACTTTTCATTTCAAGGCAGGTGGTTTCATCTGCTTAAGGCTCCTTAACTACAAAGAGACCTTCCCAGGTACCAGAGAATTCATGCCACCACTTTTCCAGTGAATATTTATATCTTACAATATTTCCAATCAAAGGATTGCAATTTTCACAGGGATACACTTTGTTTAACACTGCTTATTGGACTATTCAAATTTACCAAGTTATTAGTGAAAAAAATCATTCATAATCCATTTTACTCAGGAATTAAACCATTCCTTCATTCATTCACATTCATCATTTACACAATAAACAATTGTAATTTCATTATTGATCATAAGTCAGACATGGTAAGTTAAAATACTTATTTGTTCGGTGAAATATTAAATCGACTAACTGACTAAGAGAGGAAGACTTTCCTCCCAACCATAGGCTATGTTGTAATATGTCTTTCTACAGCATGTCACCCCCGTGCCAAGCCATCACACCAAAAGGGGATTGATTCAGATGCCTGCCCAAATTAGGAAAATGGTCTAGGAAGGTTACTCTCCTTCACTCCACTGGAAACAATAGAATTTTCCCTCTTCCCACTGAGCCCAAGACCTCCATGAGTTTATCAAGCACCTTCCCAATTGGATTTCCTTTACACAAGGGAGTCCATTCTCTGCTACACAATCCCTCGACGACCTCCCCTTACCAGTGTTAGTTTCTTTCTAGTAAGCACCAAGTTGCGGTCTCCTATTGCTCCAATCTAGATTTGGGTCTTCTATGTTCCAAGGTGGCCATTAATTCCTTGGGAAAGCTTCCTATTTTCCTCAAGGAGACTTCCCAATTGCTTTGTCACTTAGAGCAATGTGTGTGAGTATCCTCCTCACCATTGTATCTTTCTGTGAGTCTACGACTCACTCTATTCTCTTTGGATCTCTATGAGAACCTGTCTACAACTTCTCAGATTTCTATAATCTTCCTAAGCTTGTTCTATCTTCTTATAGATGTGATCTATTTGTTCTTTCCCCCTTGTCTTTTGATCTGCATGGTGTTTTTCCACCTTTGGTATCTTCTTCCACACATTCCTTGGGATTATCGTGGCTTCTTTCATATGCAACCCTCTACTCAAGGACTCGAATTCGAAGGTACAATCTAGTGCTTCCTTTTGTTAGTTTTCAATTGACTCTTTGCTTCTTTCAAACACCAAATCCGCCATCAGTTATAACTGCTTCAACCACCAATCATGCTCTCCTTAACTAATCACATTGCTCTATGCAGATAAGTACTTTGGCATGTGACGTGTTAAATTTATTCAGGTGTAGGCTGGAATTCCAAGCAAACTTCCTAATTTTCTCATTGAAACTTCTCCATTCCACCTCACTGTTAGAATTTTAGAAGTTACAATTATCTTCTTTAATATTCATTAACAATTGCATAGGATCCCTGAAAGATAAACAATCACATAACACAAGATATATCCTGGGAAACCCTCTAAGACATATGGATGTCGATGGCCTCCACCTATTCCAACTGTCTCATTTTAACAGTTTTTTAGGTTGGCAGTTTTTTTCTAGTTTTCGGGTCTTGAACTTTTGGGGTCATTTTAAGGCCCTAAACAAAATTTTTAGGGCTCACAACAATTAGAATGTAGACAAAGTCCAATTTTTAAGGCAAAATGTGTAGTCCTTGGATATACCTTTTCAACAGGCTATCGTGCACCTAAAACGGAGATCGTATGCAAAAGTTATGACCCCGAGAAGTTGATGTACTAACTTACCCCAATGGGGCCCACATGAATTTTGACGCTTCATATCCTAGGGTTAGGTTTTTGGATGTCTAGGGTTTTTGAATTATTGTTTATTGTAAAAAGGCTTGGGGAGCCTCATTATAACCATCTTCTTGCAAATGAGCGCAGCCGTCACATCTCTTCTCAAAGATAAGCCGCCACCATTCTAGCAAGCTTGTTTTCAGTCTGCATTTTATAGTTTCAACATATTTCCTTATTGAATAGAAGCCATTTTTACTGTATCTTTGTTATTGGTCATTGTGTTTCTATGTTAGGAATAATAATAATCTATATTCATTTCATTCTGCTCATAAAATCTGGATCAGTGGTATTAGAGCGGTTTGCTCCCTGTCATTTTTAATGCATGTCCTCGACGAGGTCAGTGTACAAAGAGTTGGGTCTCAAGCATGTTTCTCTTGAGGAAAAAATATCTCGCGCGCCCAAGCGACCTCTCATGGCGGGAGAAAAGAATGACGATGGGATAAAAGAACCTTTCAAAATGCTGCTCAAGGAAGCCCTCACACAACAAAGCAACAAGATGATGGATAGTTTTGCGCAAATCCTTCGGCGACTACCAACATGTGACGCATCTTCCTCAAGAGGAGGCGTTGCCCCCTTCAAGGTACAAATCAACTTTATATTCCTATATTTGAAGTTCATATAGACGCAGATGTTGTAGACAAATGGTTGAATCTTCTATAAGGGTATTTTTATTTCCATAACTTTTCGAATAGAGAAAAGATTACTTTTGCGCTCCTCAAAGTCGTTCCCCATGTCATAGATTGGTGGGAGACTTTATGTGAGCAAAAGGAAACAGAGGAACCCTCATTATTTATAGTCGTGGTCACCTAGGAGTCCTTCAGGGATGTTATTAAGGAACAATACTACGTTTTTGGAAGTTATGACAACCTGTATACAAAATGGACCATACTACGGCAGGAAAGAGACCAAGCAGTGCCAGAGTTCACAAATATCTTCCATACATTGTGCACCAAGCTGGGTTTCAAATATTCTAAGCTACATCTAGCACTCAAGTATCATGGTGGTCTGCATAGATACATCCAGGTCGAAATGGATTTTCTGGACATCTCATCCTTGGGCACAGCCTATCGATATGCGGCCAAAATCGAGCAGAAGCTTAAACAAAAGACGCGGCAATTTGGGCCTGGGAACCCCTCACAACAAAAGAAAGGAAAGGAAAGCCCCAACCGGTAGAACAAAGGATAGAACAAATATGGACAGCCTCAGGACAACCAAACTAAGCCACAATCAAAGAAGGACACTGGAAAGATGAATAAATATACCTGGAAGTGGTGCGACTTCCATAAGAGCCCCTGGCATAACACTGTTGATTGCCGCTCAAAATAGTCTTTGGTGGCTGAGGTGAAATCCTCTGAATCAGATGCAAGTTCTGACTTTGAGTTAGAACCATAAATGTGGAGATGAATCATTGACACGGAACCCAGTGTCACCATTTCTACCACCAAGATCCAGCCTGGTGAGCCAGACAAGCCAGAGGAAGGCGAGCACCTCTTTCATTCATAGATGTGGGTGAAAGGCACCCCGCCGCACTTCATCACTGATAGTGGTAGCTAGAAGAACCTCATCTCAGCAGAGGTCTTCAAGTGGCTATCCCTGTAGACAATGTTGCACCCGCATCCCTACACCATTGGATGGCTTCGCCAAGGAAGTGACCTTCGTGTCAGCCAATAGTGTCACATGTCATACGTCATCAAGCCCTTCAAAGATGAGATATTATGTGATGTTTCTCCTCTTGAAGTTTGTGATGTTATTTTGGGCCAACCTTATTTATGGAAACGTCATGTTGTATATGAGTCTAGGTCTTGCATTTTAATTATTACTTTGGACAGGAAATTGTATAGGATACTCAAGGCAGTCCCACCTAGTGCTATTTCCTTGATCTCTGCCAAGCAATGCAGGAAGGTCATCTCTCATACCATGAAGTTTGTATTCTTTGTGGTTCGCTCTCAGAGCAAGAGAAATATTGCAACCACATCCAGGGCCTCCACAGTTGACCTCTCCACACAACAAAAGAAAGTGAATAAGGTCATGCAAGAATACAAAGATATCTTCTCCTCACCTACAATGGTACCTCTGCACTGTCAGTTCAGGCATCCCATCCATCTGACCCTCGATGCACCGCTACCCAATGGGCCATTCTACTGTCACTCTCTATTAGAGAATGAGGATATCAAGCTACAGATCCAAGAACTTCTCCACAAGGGGCACATCTGTCCCACCTCATCCCCTTGTGGGAGCCCAATCATGTTGGTGCAGAAGAAAGATGAGACCTGGTGACTCTGCATTGATTACCGAGCTCTAAATAAAATCAGAGTCATGAACCAGTACCCGATTCCCCGAATCGACGATCTCCTTGATTATCTCAAGGGGGGAAAATACTTCAGTAAGATTGATCTGAAGTTTGGCTACCACCAAGTCCCAATAGAGCATACAGATGTATGGAAGACCGCCTTCAAGTCAAAAGAAGCTATTTTTTAATGGTTGTTCATGCCCTTTGGTCAAATGCTCCATCAACTTTCATAAGGATTGTTATCACTGAAATTTCGTCCGCACAGGGCGACAAGAACTCTGCATCGTCAACACAGAAAAACAGTCATTCATGGCACAAGGTTAATTCCACAGCACAGCAAAAGGGTCAAAACTATACAAAATGGCCAAAAAATTACAAGGCGCTTTTCACCCACTGGGCGCGCGCGCGCGCGCGTAAAATCTTCGTACCGGGAGCGCATATGCGCGGCTGTGGGGTGCAAAACCCGCGCTCCTGCCAAACGGCGCATTTATGAAACTGGTCGGCCTCCCAACCACTAATGGATCGGCTCCCAAGTCGATTTGACACCAAATCCGAGCTCAATCTGCGTGGGGAGGCTGGTCAAAGACCTAATTGTGCCCTA
>ML817801.1:23544-40842 GCA_009831015.1 Picea engelmannii | reverse complement strand
TGTTGTCATTGATGTCAACCCTAGTCATGGGTTTTGGATCGCAAGATTGATGAAGGTATTTGGACATGAAGGAAAATGCACATGCAGATACAACAACCATGGATGGATAGTATACATCATGTTGTTTCTGGTGGTATGTGGCACGTCACATGGATCCTCATGGTTGAGGAGAAATGAATTTTTGAAGATGACAAAGTGAATTAAAGAAGCAAGTACATGTAGGCCCTGAAGATAATTAAAGAAAAGAATTACAAAATAAGAAAGTGTCAGGTCGGCCCTAATGTTAAAATAAAGTGACATAAATGGTATAAATAAACATCATTATACATTCATTTGATACAAGTCAAATTTCAGAGGAAATAAGAACAAAAGAAGGCCGGATTTCAAGGGAGGATGAAGTCTTATGGTGATGTGTTCTAAGGTATGTTATTTTCAGGTCATCTTACCATTTTTACTATAACTTTTTTTTCTAGAATGATTCAGATGGTGAAATCGCTATGGTATTGAGAAGACATATCAAGGTACCTCTGGTAAAGAGTTCAACTCTTGATTCACTATAATTATTATGATACACTCTGTGGAAGATAGGGTTTGTGACCAGTCCTGAAGCTAGTCAATAAACAAGTGTTCCGGGTAAAATAGTCATAACTTCTTCATCAAGAATCCAAATGAAGTGGGACGAATTTCATTGTAAAGAGTACAGAATTTAGTTTCTTGTGTGTGAGGTTCAGAATTAGATGTTAATTATTGAGTGCAAGGCATTCTGTGCAAGTTCACTATCCTGAATAGATCAGAATTGAATAAAGTCTACCATTCTTTCTATAACCTCCTTTTGGGGAGGATTCAAGGAGTGAAAATTGGAGGAGTTTCAGAGAATACATTGAGTAATATTATCTACAAGATCAGAGTACTCCAAGAATTGAAGAATTGCAGAAATTGAAGAAGTCTCAGGAAGCATTATCAGGTTCTATGTGATGATTGGTTGATGGTGATGATTTAATGTAAAGTTTTAATATCTCTCATATATTCTTGGGTGGAAGGAAGGGGCAAGGATGGAGAGTTCAACTCTCTCTTGATATTGGAGGATTGTATCTTCCTCTTGGAGGTTTATCCCTCCCTCTACATTTGGAAGTTGTAGCTACCTTTGGAAATCATTACTTCCATTGAACAATAACTATTGATTATTTCTCATATATTGTGCATGGTGTATTGTGGTGTATTGGTGCAACTCTTATACTATTGTTCATTGCTCATTGGAAATAGTTGAATGGTTTAAGTATAAGTTGAAAAAGGTTTTAAATTGTACTTGATACTGATTCACCCACCTCTCAATATCAACAGCAACAACCAAGATCACAAGAAGAAACACCATGCATAGGCACACAAGAAGTATCCTGGGAAACCCTTCTCAATAAGGGAAGAAAACCCAGCCAATCCTTTGTTATATTCTTCAAGAGAAAGACCTCCACCACCATGAAAGACTAGCACACAAAAGGGTGCTCACAAACCCTGGAATACTGGCGCCCAAGAGAGGTGCGCACTTTTCCCAAGAAGGAAGTACTTGTTGAAATTTCCAAACTCACACTTGTGTTGTGTTTCCTCAATGGGGAATTTACCTTTATTTATATTAGACTAAACCTGTCAACATAAGTGTCTATTGGCACAACAGGGTTGACCTCAATAACTTATAATATAATTAATAATTACCATATTAATTATCTTTTACATTAAGGTGGGGCCGACCTGTACCCTTTACATAACAATTAGGGTTACAGGTAAGTCTAACTCTTGAACAATATAGCAAGGGATATTATACACCCACTAGTGCTCAGCCACTAAGGGCACATCCATCTATGCTCAACCACAGGGATGTCTCTCTATCTCACTGCGTCTCACGGGAGAACCACACTCACTAGTGCTCAGCCACTAGGATCACGTTCACCTATGCTCATCCACAGGCACTTCCAAATCAACAGATCTTCTTTCTCACTACGTTACATAGGAGGGTCATCTGGAGTTCATCATCTCAACTCTCTGCTCATAAGAGGCTAATACATCGTTTCATTTCTTATCTCAAAATGATGCACCTGGCTCATGGGTTTTCACACGTTCACCTGTGCTCAACCATAGGCACGTCCCACTCAACAAATCTTCTTTCTCACTGCATTACATAGGAGAATCTTCTAGAGTAGCATCTCAACTCTCGACAAGGAGGAGGCCAACACAACGTTCCAGTTCTATCTCAGATAAGAACCACACACACAACTTAGGGGCTCTCTCTCAGGTCTATGTCTTGGAGGATGTCTCACGTAGTTGTAATCATCAACACTCCCTCTCAGCTAGGGAGGCATTCTCCACTAGGCCAAGTCTCTCAC
This sequence comes from Picea engelmannii, assembly GCA_009831015.1. Lineage (NCBI taxonomy): Eukaryota > Viridiplantae > Streptophyta > Pinopsida > Pinales > Pinaceae > Picea > Picea engelmannii. The sequence continues at coordinate 38,467 of ML817801.1, read as the reverse complement.
GAAAATACTCGAACTTCATCTTGGCAAGTGGTTTGGTGAATATATATGTGATCTGCTCATGGGTAGGAAGATATTGCACATGCATTGTCTTCCTCTGCACCATGTCTCTGATATAGTGATATTTTATCTTCGATCTGTCATGAAACACAGGGTTCTCAGAGAGCTTCACACAACTCTGGTTATCACAATGAATAGTAGTAGGATCCATCTCATGATCGAATAAATCAATGAGAACTTTGTGAAGCCACGCTACTTCATAGACCGCTACACTCAATGCAATGTACTCTGCCTCTGCAGTACTCAATGCCACAAAACTTTGTTTTCTGCTACACCAGGAAACCATGGCAGACCCCAAAGTGAAGCAACAACTGGAGGTGCTTTTCCTGTCCACTACACTCCCTACCCAATATGCATCGGCACATCCCTGCAGGCTCATGTCTACCTTGGAGGCATATATTAGGCCATAACCAATTGTGCCTCGTAGGTATCTCAATACATGTTTTGATGTTATCTAGTGAGTCTGTCTCGGTTGGCTCATAAACTGGCTAAGCACATTCACTGCATAGCATATATCCGGTCTGGTGTTAACCAGAGACATAAGTGATCCAATCAATTGTCTGTACAAGTGTGGATCAATCTCTCCTGAATAAGTATCACTCATATTCTTCAAATCCATCATGAATGGTGTAGGCATGGATTTGCATTATGTCATACTGAACTTTTTCAATATCTCCACATTATATTTTCCTTGAATCAGGAAAATCTCATCTATCCTCTGCCATACTTCTAGTCCCAAGAAGTAATGCATCAAGCCTAAATCCTTCATTTCAAATTTAGCAGTCAATGCTTGTTTGCATTCAACAATGAGTCTTTCTGAACCGGTGAGGAAAAGGTCGTCCACATATAGAACCAAGATCAAGCTGACACAAACCCCCACCTCAGCAGGGTTCGCTTGGCCTCTCGGCCTATGGATATTCAAGTTCCCTTGAGCCGAAATGGCTCTTTGATTCCCAACTGGAATCCTCAACTCATATAACCATAGGTCCTTCCCGAAGCTACGCCCACGCACACAGGTGCTAGGCGTAACCCTCCACCCTCATGACCACTAGCGTGACCACAAACTTAACTCAAAAAGGGCACGTCACGATTTCGTGAATCGGGGGTTCACGATGTAAGGCACCCTTGCTCCTCCAAGTCCAAAAATCCTGAAATGGGCTAACGACCTCTATCTCCTCCCTTGAATCTTCATGTGGTGACCCTAGACTGTGACCTCGGGCTCAACCTCCAAGTGCGTCAGGATTTCGCGTATCAGGGGTTCACGATGCAAGGTTCCTCCCTTCGTCGATAACCGAAATCGCGATATTTCTTCTCCACGGATCAACAGTCCTAATCCTTTCCACGATCTGACGGTCCTGATTGCGTCGAGAATTCGCGTATCGGGGGTTTGTGAAGTAATTTTCTCCCTTCTCCCAAAATTTGAAATTGAGATCACCGCCTTATGCCGGATCAACGGTCCTAGGTTCTTTTCACGATCAACGGTCCTGATCGCGTTGGGACTTCGCGTATCGCGACTTCTGGCAATTGTTTCCTTCAAACTCCCAACTCCCAAAATGCCGAAATTTCGGAGTGCCAATTGACGACCCACACTCCTTTGGATCTAACAACTGCTATCCCTCCTGAGCTTGAGAGCATTGAAATACTCTCGGCCTTATCCTTCCTGAAACTCTCTGGATCTAACGGTCCATGGGATGTCGGTGTTTATCCCTCCGAGAGTTTCTACCACTCGTTCAGGTTCTCAATACTTTCTGGCCAAATAACTTGGCATCTTTCCTCCTGAGCTTGATTTCTGCGAGGTGACTCCAAACCTCGTCCTCCCTTCGAACTCTTTGAAGTCTCTAACCCTCCTGAGCTTGGTTCTTGCTACAAACTCTAGGATTCTAAAGAATCCTGCACACACTCCCTGCAGCCTTCATGATAATCATTGATTATCTAATATCTTCCTCCTCTGCGTACTTCTTGTGACAGACGTTCTTCAACCACTCACTTGGGTTGGAAAATTCTAACACTTCAACCGGCCTGCGCACATCTTGCACGACTCTGTGCTATACTTGCACTTCTACTGGTATAAGAACAACGGTACCCCTCCTGAGATTTTCTGAGGTAAAACTCAGAATCTTGTCAACGCACTCCTTGCGGACCTTCAATGCACTCCTTGTGGGAATTATCAAGAAGAGAAACAATTTAAACTTACACTCTCCCTCTCACAGACTTCATACATTCAACATGAAAATCACTGATACACACACAACATTGAAACAAATACAAACAGAGCACATAAGCAAACTGTAAACATATCATTCAAGAGATGCAAACAGTAACCATGATACACCATGAAATTGAGTCAAAGCATTCTTATATTAAATTCAATTGCTTTTGTACATGGATTCAATAGCAACAACTTTGAACATTCATACAACTTCTACAATTTTTGTTCTTCTCTACTCTCCTATGCTCTCTTGCTCTGCTGCTTCTAACTACGTTGAGAATAATGGTACAATACAATACATACGAGGGAGATTTCTCGAGTTTTCCCTCCTACAACTCTAGCTATCAAATCGAATTAAAGCCTTCATCTACTTTACATTCATTATATTAAATGCCTACAACCGACAGATGGGAGAAAATGCTCAAGATCTGCGCTACAATCTCCAAGCCATAAAAGCAAATATATCTTTTCAGATATTACATTAATGTTTCATTTTCTCAAATTCAAAACGTCTTCAAAATGCACGCTAGTGCATATCCAGCTGTCCTCCACTTGCGCTCGCTTGTGATGCTCCTGCATCATACTCCTCTGGCTAAAAAATTCATGGACTCTTGTCCATGAGCTCCTGCATTGTCTGTCCATGTTTCTGGATATCTACTTCACTTTCCCAACTGGCATCTTCAATCGGGTGTCCTTTCTACTTTATCAGATATTCAAAATATGTCTTCCTACGAGCCTTCTTGCTAACTCTCTGATCACTGATCTTTTCCATCTGTGGCTTTTCAACTACAGGCATCTACTTAACCCACTGAACTTCCTTTTGATTTTCTTCTTCTCTCGCTTCATATGCTCTGTAAGGGTACATATCTGCTATGTTGAATATGGGTGATATGCCTACACCATCTGGCAATTCTACCTCATAAGCATTTGCCTCAAACTTCCTTAAAATTTTACACGGCACTATCTTTTTCATTTTCATCTTATTATACGTTCCCCTTGGGAACCTTTCCTTTCTTAGATGTGCTAAGACTAAATCTCCCACTTCAAATTGAATCTCTCTTCTGTGCTAATCCACTCTACGCTTGTATTCCTGGTTGGAACTTTGCAATTGCTCTTTAATCTTACTGTGGAGCTCCTGCATCTCTGCTGCAAAATCCTCCGCTCCAACACTTCTGAACTCATTCTACTCTAAGTCCCTCAACTCGGATACTCCTCTTGGCTGCATTCCATACATTATCTGGAATGGGATTTGTCCTGTGCTCCTGTTAGGTGAGTCATTGTATGAAAATTCAACTTGTGACAGAATCTGATCCCACTGTGTATGGTGTTCAATTACCAAACTTCTCAATAAGTTCCCCAAACTTCGATTTACTACCTTAGTTTGTCCATCCGTCTGAGGGTGATACGTTGAGCTAAAAGATAAATCTGTCCCCAGCTTCTTCCATAGTGTCCTCCAAAAATGACCAACAAATTTGGTATCTCTATCTGAAACAATACTCTTGGGTAAGCCATGAAGTCGAACAACTTCTTTGAAAAACAGATTTGCAATGTGTGTTGCATCATTGGTTTTCTGACATGGAATGGAATGTGCCATTTTTTAGAATCTGTCGACTACCACGAATATGGAATCATGACCTCTCTGTGTCCTCAACATTCCTAACACAAAATCCATGCTTACCACATCCCACAGCCTCTCTGGTACTGGCAATGGTTGATACGATCCTGTATTTTGTCTTTTTCCCTTTGCACGCTGGAAAATTCTACATCTGTTAACAAATTTCTTGACATATGTCCTTATCCCTGGCCAATAATACAAACGATTAGCTGCGCAAATGTTTTGTCATGGCCGAAATGTCCAGCCAATCCCCCACTATGTTTTTCCTTTAAAATGTTTTCTCTCATAGAAATCTTCAGGATACACAACTGATTTCCTTTGAATACCAGTCCATCCTGAATCAAATATTCAATCCATTGTCTCCTATCTCTTAAAACAAGATTCTTCCATGCTTCATAGGCGTCCTTGAAATCTGAATCATCTCTGTACATGTCCTTAAGGCTATCAAAACCTAAGGTATTCACACTAAACTCCTGCGGAATCAAACATTTCCTACTCAATGCATCAACAACCTTGTTAGCAGTTCCAGAAATGTGCTTTATAACAAAAGTAAAGTTTTGCATAAATTCAACCCATTTCGCATGTTCCTGGTTCAATTTCTCCTGTTTGGTTATAAACTATAAGGCATGGTTGTCGCTATACAAAACGAACTCCTTCGGAACCAGGTAGTGCCTCCATTTCTTCAACGCGTGTATGATTGCATAAAACTCTTTATCGTATGTGGAATATTTCACCTTGGTTTCATTCAGCTTCTCATTGAAGTATGCAATTGGTCTATTGTCTTGACTTAAGACTGCGCCAATCACAAATCCACTCGCATCACATCTGACTTGAAATGTTTTACTGAAATCTAGCAAAACCAGAACTAGTTGTTCGGTTATCTTCTCCTTTAACAACTTGAAACTTCTTTCTGCTCCCTCTATCCAATGAAAAGATTTATGTCTTTTCTTGACTGTATCCATCATTGGTGCGCAAATTCCACTAAAATTTCTGATGAACTTTCTGTAAAAACTAGCTAGTCCATGGAAGCTTCTGACTTCAAAGATATTCCTCGGTGATGGCCATTCTTTGATCGCTTTTACCTTCTCAGGATCCATATTCAACTCATTCAAAGAGATTACAAAACCCAAATAAATGAGTTATGTCTTCATGAAAGATGACTTCTTCAGATTTATTAGCAACTTCTCTTGCTGCAACCTCCTCATCACTAGAGTTAAATGTCTCAGATGCTCTTCATCAGTCTTACTGAAGATCAGTATATCATCAAGATACACAATTACAAATTTTCCAATGAAATCTTTCAAGACTTCGTTCATTAATCTCATAAAAGTACTTGGCACATTCGTCAAGCCAAACAACATGACAAGCCATTCATATAATCCTTCATTCGTCTTGAATGTTGTCTTCCATTCATCACCTTCCCTCATTCTAATATGATGATAACCGCTTTTCCAATCAATTTTTGAAAAAAACTTTGCTCCACTCAATAAATCCATCAAGTCATCCATCCTAGGTAAAGGAAATCTATACCTGATGGTGATTTTGTTTATAGCCCTCGAGTTGGTACACATCCTCCAACAACCATCCTTCTTCGAACTTAACACTATTGGCACAACACATGGATTCAAGCTTTCTCTAATCAACTCTTTGTCCATCAAATCCTGGACTTGCTTCTTGACCTCTTCATTCTCCTGCGGCATCAATCTGTACACTGCTTTGTTTGGCAAACTCACTCCTAGTATAAGGTCAATGTGATGGCTTATACTTATGATGGTTGGCAATGAACAAGGCAAATTTCCCACCACTATATCAGTGAAATTCTCCAACAGTTCTCGAATTTCCTCCGGTAGATCATCTATCGAGGTACTGGTCAAGATGACTCTAGGTTTTCTTACCACAACAAACTGCATTTCTTCACCTTTCTTGACTTCATCCAGAAGTTCCTTCCCACTCATGAGAAGTATAGTATTGCGTGCTTCTGCTTTTGCCTTCTTGTCTTCAATTGGCAACAACATATGTGTCCTACCATTCTTCTCTAAGGTATAGGTGTTCTTTCTCTCATCATGAATAACATTTTTGTCATATTGCCATGGCCTTCCCAACAAAAGATGACATACATCTATGGGAATAACATCACATAAGATCTCATCTCTGTATCCCCCTATCTTAAATTCAACTAAATATTGTTTAGTGACTGTTACCTGATGTCCTTTTTGTAACCACGAAACTTCGTATGGTCTCGGATGTGCAACTGTCTCCAATTCCAGCTTCTCTACCATCTCTATGGACACTAGATTATCTGTGCTTCCACTATCAACTTTCACCTTGCATACCCTATCCTTGGCCTTGCAAGCAGTTCTAAACAAATTGTTCCTCTAAACTGGAATCTCCATTTCCTTCTCTGGCTTCAAGAGAATTTTCCTCATCATTAAGGATCTTCCTCCTTCTGCATCTTCCGCCTCAACATTTCACCTTTGCGCTTCTGAAATGTGAGCTTCGCCTCCTCCATCTCTTTTTCTATCGGTGCATTCCCAAGATTTGTGTCCAATATTTCCACAGACAAAACACTTTATTTCACCTCCTTTGCCTCTTCCTCTTCCTCTTGCTCGCAGAAAAGTGTTCTTATCGACATATTGTCTTCCCTATGAACTTCCTCCCCTTTCTGGGTGAATATGAGGTTTCTTTTCTTCATCCTTGGGCTTCTGTACTCTGTCTTGGGCAACTGCTTTGCCTCTACTCTGACTTCTACCTCTACCCCTTTGACCTTGCTTTCAGACCAATTTCACTTCTGCTTTCAAAGCAATATGATAAGAATCCTATAAAGTTCTGATCGTTACCATGCTCATTTCATCTTGAATCTCATATCTCGGACCATTCATGTATCTGGCAACCTTTTCATCATAACTCTCATGATGACCAACTCTAATGTTTATACTGTAAAACTCCTCTGTGTATTCCTTCGCTGTCATCCCTTTCTGTCTCAAATTCTGCATTCTCTGGAACAGATTGATTTGGTAATCCCTGGGTATGAATTTGGCTTTCATCTTGGCGACCATCCCATCCCATATTTTAATTCTTTGTTTTCCTTTGCAATGCATATCAGCCTGCAGTTCATCCCACCACAACGCTGCATGCCCTTTCAGTCTAGTGACAACGTGCTTAACTTTCTTATCTTCTTCAATGTCTTCATAGTCGAAATATTTATCTAGAGCCCTGAGCCAATCTAGCAACTCCTCAACGTCCAAGTTACCTTCATACATCGGGATGTCCCTCTTTTCTCTGGCACCTATTCTGGCAACAACTTTGAACAGACGTTCCTCTGCAGCATCTTCGACTACAACTTCTTCTTCTCCAGCTCCAACTTTGTTCTCACTTTCGGCCTCACTGATATCTCCAGTATCAGTTGTTCGCCTCTGTGTTTTCTCCATGGCATCCAATCGAGCACGAAGTTCTCTCATTTCCCTTTCCATGGTTGGATCGGGCATAGGTCTCTCTTGACATCTTCTTGGCGGCATTGTTGCAATCTGTCCATGCAGAATTCAAATCACAACTTTCCTATGTCTTCCCTCCACAGAAAACAAAAGTTGTTAGCTCTGATACCACCTGATACAAACCCTTACCTCAACGGGGTCCGCTTAGCCTCCCGACCTATGGATCTTCAAGTTCCCTTGAGCTGAAATGGCTCTTTGATTCCCAACTGGAATCCTCAACTCATATAACCACAAGTCCTTCCCGAAGCTACACCCACGCGCACAAGTGTTCGGCGTAACGCTCCACCCTAGTGACCACTAGCGTGACCACAGACTTAACTGAAAAAGGGCATGTCGCGATTTCGTGAATCAAGGGTTCACGATGTATTTCACCCTTGCTCCTCCAAGTCCTGAAATCCCGAAATGGGCTAATGGCCTCTAGCTCCTCCCTTGAATCCTCTTGTGGTGACCCTCGGCTGTGACATGGGGCTCAACCTTCGAACGCGTCGGGATTTCGCGTATCGGGGGTTCATGATGAAAGGTTCCTCCCTTCACCAATAGTCGAAATCGCAATATTTCTTCACCATGGATCAACGATCCTGATCCTTTCCATGATCTGACGACTCTGATCGCGTCGATATTTTGCATATCGGGGGTTTGTGAAGTAATTTTATCCCTTCTTCTGAAATCTGAAATTGTGATGACCGCCTTATGCCAGATCAACGGTCCTGGGTTCTTTCCACAATCAACGGTCCTGATCGCGTCGGGATTTCACGTATCGCGACTTTCGACAATTGTTTCCATCGAACTCCCAACTCCTGAAATGCCGAAATTTCAGAGTGCCAATCGACGACCCACACTCCTTTGGATCTAACGGCTGGTATCCCTCTTGATCTTGCGAGCGTTGAAAGACTCTCACCCTTATCCCTCTTGCAACTCTCTGGATCTAACGGTCCACAGGATGTCGGTGTTTTTCCCTCCGAGATTTTCTACCATCCGTTCAGGTTCTCAGTACTTTCTAGCCAAATAACTTGGCGTCTTTCCTCCCGAGATTGATTTCTGCTAGGTGACTCCAAACATCGTCCTCCCTTCGAACTCTTCGAAGTCTCTAATCCTCCTGAGCTTGGTTCTTTCTGCAAACTCAAGGATTCTAAAGAATCATGCATGCACTCCCTGCGGCCTTCACGACAATCATTGATTATTTGATATCTTCCTCCTCTACGCACTCCTTGCGACAGACGTTCTTCAACCACTCACTTGGATTGGAAAATTCTAAGACTTCTCTGCTCTCCTATGCTCTCTTGCTCTACAACTTTTAACTACCATGAGAATAATGGTACAATACAATACATACGAGGGAGCTTTCTTGAGTTTTCCCTCCTACAACTCTAGCTATCAAATCGAATTTAAAGCCTTCATCTACTTTACATTCATTATATTAAATGCCTACAATCGAGAGATGAGAGCAAATGCTCAAGATCCGCGCTACAATCTCCAAGCCATAAAAGCAAATATATATTTTCATATATTACATTAATGTTTCATTTTTTCAAATTCAAAACGTCTTCAAAATGCGCGCTAGTGCATATCTAGTTGTCCTCCACTTTTGCTCGATGCTCCTGCATCACAAGCACTCATTGCCATCAATGTGATAATATAGGTTTGGATCAACAACAATTTTGCTGAAACCCAAACTCATCATAAATCCATCCATTTTCTCGTACCAAGCACGTGGTGCTTGCTTTAGTCCATATAGGGCTTTCTTCAACCTGCACACATGAGATCTTTCATTGTGTATAATGAATCCTTCTGGCTGCTCGATATAAACTTCTTCCTCAATTTCACCATTGAGAAGGTTGTATTTACATCCATATGATGTGGCTTCCAACCCACGGAAGCAGCTAGTGCAATGATAGAACGAATGGAAGTGTATCGGGCTACTAGAGCAAAAGTCTCGTCACAGTCAACTCCCTCTACTTGCGAGAACCCTTTGGCTACAAATCTCACTTTGTATTTCTCGATGCTTCCATCAGCTAAATGCTTGATTTTATAAATCCATTTGGAAGTCACTACAGACTTTCCCTCTGGTCTTGGAACAATATCCCATACATCATTTTTCAATATAGATTGATATTCTTCTGTCATGGCATCTTGCCATACTTGTTCACTTGAAGCTTCTTCGTGACAAGATGGATCGGAGTCAGTGATGTGGTTCATGGTTGAAAGGTAGCTTGAGAATCTCTTTGGTCTCTTACTCTCTTTGGTTGTTCCTTGAGGGGATTTATGTCCCTCGACTTCCTGTAGAGTTTGTCGGGCCCAAGCATGCATTTTATGTCCAACTGCAATATCTCTAGGCATGTCAATTGGAGCAATTGGATCAGTTGGAACAACTAGATTAACTGGAACTACTAGATCAACTAGAATAATGTTTGTCTCCCTCTGAACTGTTGAAGGGGAAGAAGGCATTGTCTCATTATCAATTTCCATCTGAGATTCTCTGGATCTTTCGAAGGATATCTCTTCTTCAAAAGTAACATGTTTGCTTATTTCAATATGTCTTTGACCATGAATGTAGATCCAATATGCCTTTGAGGATTCACTCTATCCTACAAATGTGCCCTTTCTCCCTGAACGATCTAGCTTGGATATCTTCTCTTTGGGTACATGAAAATATATTGGACACCCAAATATTTTGAAGTGTCCAATCTCAGGATTCACTCCGGTGAAGGATTCTTCTGGAGTAATGTTCTTCAAGATCTGATGAGGACTCTTGTTTTGAACATACACTGATGTCATGCATACTTCTTCCCATAGAGTCATAGGTAGACTCTGATCATGTATCATTGTTGTGGTTGCCTCAATGTATCATGTATCTGCAACTCCATTTTGTTAGGGTTGTAAGGAACCATGAACTCCCTCTTGATCCCTGCTTCAATACATAAATTGTTGAAATCTTTGTAGGTGTATTCTCCTCCATTATCTGATCTTAGTACCTTGATCTTTCTTCCGGTCAGGTTCTCAACCTGAGCTTTGAATTCTTGAAATTTTGCAAGGACTCCATCCTTGTTCTTCAGGAAGTAAATCCAAGTTTTTCGAGAGTGATCATCTATGAATAGTACGTAGTACAAGTACCCATTCAGAGATGCAAAAATCATTGGCCCACACACATCTGAATGTATCAAGTCCAATATTTCCTTGGATCTATTGTCACTGCTTAAGAAGGATACTTTAACATTTTTGCCAAGATCATAACCTTTGCAAATACCTTTATGTTGAATCTGTATCTCTAGAAGACCTGTTACCATTTTCCCTAGAGTTGGGAGAGCTCTATAATTAATGTGAGCAAGTCTTTTATGCCATAGTTCACTCAAGTTGAGAGTGTCATGTAGCAGGGCCTAGACTGGTATGATGGTTAATCTGTACAAGTTGTTTTCTCAGACACCAATTACTTTGGCATAATTTATATGTGAGTCTTTATGTCATGCAAGAACTCTTCCTTCTGAGAAGGTAACCTTGTAGCCTTTGTCTTCTAAGGCAGAAATGGAGACAAGGTTCCTCTTCATTCCAGGTACATATAGTACTTCTTTTAATTGAAGCTGCATATCTGAATCTAGTTGTAAGGTAGAAGTTCCAACTCCTTTTACATTATATCTGGCATCGTCTCCAAGAACAACATGTAGATATGTCTCTTTCTTAACAAAATTTGTTAGGCGTTCTCTAAAACCGGTCATGTGCCTGGAGGCACCACTGTCAATTAACCAAGTATTATCATCGGTAGGAACCATACCTGAGAGTGATGAGATGTTGACGTCTTCATCTCCTTGAAGTCTTGACTTCCAGGAACTAAGTTTTCTTGATCCATCAAGCTTGTCTTCCATCATTATTCAGTTCATCATAATTTTGGATTCTTCACAAATCCTTATCACTTGGGCTGGAAAACCTAATAGCTAGGATAGGCTAGGACTTTTAGGTTTTGTTGGAATTATGACTGCCAACAATAAGCCTTTGAAAGATAGGAGAACACTGGTAAGCTGAAGAGCTTCTTCAAAGAGTTGTAGAAACCCTAATTTTGAATTTTCTGCAGAAATTAGCGAAACCCTAAGGCCAAATAGTCAAAATTCTCAGAAATACAATTTGAAGCTTGTTGGAGGTGCGTTGAAGGAGGCCGTACACTCCTATCCTCTTTTTATCCCCAACGTCCACATGCCAAGTGTTGAAACCTCTTAGAAAGGTAGGTCGTACGAAATTTTTGGAAACCCTAGGAGGGCCGTACGGTTTTGCAAGAGAGAGAAGATGGCTGAAAATTACTTGTGCAATGGATTCTTCAAGACCTATGCTCTGATACCATGTTGATTTTTCAATAATCTAGGCTTAGGCATGAATTTCATTCCATTTTTAGCATTTTACTTAAACCATAGACAAATTGTTGCAACAACCAAGATCACAAGAAGAAACACCATGCACAAGTACACAAGAAGTATCCTGGGAAACCCTTCTCAACAAGGGAAGAAAACCCATACAATCTTTTGCTATATTCTTCAAGAGAAAAACCTCCACCACCATGAAAGAATAGCACACAAAAGGGTGTTCACAAACCCTAGAAGACTAGCGCCTAAGAGAGGTGCGCACTTTTCCCAAGAAGGAAGTACTTGCTGAAATTTCCAAACTCACACTTATGTTGTGTTTCCTCAATGGAGAATTTACCTTTATTTATATTAGACTAAACCTGTCAACATAAGTGTCTATTGGCACAACAGGGTCGACCTCAATAACTTATAATATAATTAATAATTACCATATTAATTATATTTTACATTATGGTGGGACCGACCTGTACCCTTTACATAACAATTAGGGTTACAAGTAAGTCCGACTCTTGAACAATATAACAAGGGATCTTATACACCCATTAGTGCTCAACCACTAGGGACACATCCATCCGTGCTCGGCCATAATGATGTCTCTCTATCTCACTACGTCTCACAGGAGAACCACACTCACTAGTGCTCAACCACTAGGATCACGTTCACCTGTGCTCGTCCACAGACACGTCCAACTCAATAGATCTTCTTTATCACTGCGTTACACAGGAGGGTCATCTGGAGTTCATCATCTCAACTCTCTACTTTGAGGAGGCTAATACATAGTTTCATTTCTTGTCTCAGAACGATGCACCCAGCTCATGGATTTTCACACGTTCACATGTGCTCAACCACAAACACGTCCCACTTAGTAGATATTCTTTCTCACTGTGTTACACAAGAAAATCATATGGAGTATCATCTCAACTCTCTGCAAGGAGGAGGCCAACACAACGTTCTGGTTATGTCTCAGCTAGGAACCACACACCCAACTTAGGGGCTCTCTCTCAGGTCTGTGTCATGGAGGATGTCTCGCATAGCTGTAATCATCAACACAAATGAGAGGAACTCGACCTCTATTTATACACATACCTGACTCCTGAAAAGACGCACCCCTAAGAGGGGTCGTTTTTTACTTTTACAATAACGATAACAATAAAATAATAATTTATTTTCAGCCGATTTATACAATAAGATTACAATAACCTTCTCGAGGTTTGACCAATACAAATACAAAAGAATATCTTCCGTAGTTACGTCAAAATATCAACACTCACTAGTCCACCTCACCAATTCCCACTTGTGATATCATGGTCAATACTCAAGACATTCTCCTTCTCAATCATTTGTCTAATGTTTTCTATTAGTCATCAACATAATTACATGCTTCATAATCACACTATATGAAGTCTTACCTTAATTACAGTCATGGGGGGAAATAGGGTGTTACACTACACTTCTATGGGATTGAGAAAATTGATGTCAAAGAATGAAACTTTCTTGTTCAATTCAATTGAATTCCATTTTTGGAATACATATAGGAAACGAGGCACGATGATCTGGATTATTTTCGACACGAAATGAGAGCAAAGATATAATAAAGAAATGCACAGAGATATTGTGGATATCCAATAATATAACATAAATGTATCAGAGATGCAACCATAAACACATAGATACAATAATACAGAGACTGTAAAAATACAGAGTGAAAGACTCGCTAGAATGGTGGTAGCTTATCTCTGAGAAGAGATGTGATGGAGACTCGCATTCGCAAGAAGATGATTATTACAATGAAGCTCTAAGGGTCTTTTTAACATAAGGAAAATCCAAAACCCTAACCTTGGAAGATGAAAAGCCAAAAGGTTTGCGGGCCCCAATGGAGGTAGTTGATACATCAACTTCCCGGGGGCATAACTTTTGCATACGATCTTTGTTTGGGGCGCTCGATACACCGTTAGAAAGATCTATCCGAGGACTACAACTTTGATGTGAGAAACATCAAAGGTTATGTTATGTTGCTCCCCGTTTTCCCAAAAAACGTTGTTTAGGGCCTCAAAACAGCCTCGGAAGTTTGGGACTCGAAATAACTACTAGAAATAGTAAATTACCAAAATTGTTTTGAGCTAGTTGGAAAAGGTGGGTGGCCACCGATATCCACCTAGATCATGCAACATGCAATTTTTATCATACATCATTCTGAAATAGCTTGTAGGGCATAAATATTCCCAGGAAAACGCGATGAATAACTAAATGATGGTGACAAAATGCATCTTCAAGTCTTGACAACTCTACAATTTTTCCTGGTAGTTCCTTGATTACCAGTGAGCACCCCCAAGTTCCCCATCTTAACAATGGACTGAGCGAATTACTGGCTGGAATTCAGACGAGGGTTTGGTGAGGATCCTGTGTAGCTCCTCACAAAGTTAGTGGTGGTTGCATCCTCAAATAGATGTTGATCAATTTGCAAGATACCTCTCTGTGTTGCAGTTTGCTTGAATAAACCGTTATCTTCCCTGATCGAGATTTACCAGGGTCTATGCAGAGCTTCTGGAGGTAGGATCTGGGCATGTGGTCTTCAACTTGGTTACAAGCGCAAGCACAATGGTCTTATTGGTGTTGAATTTTCTCTATACCCTCACCTGCATAAGTTTCTGTGTGCTTGGGCAAGTTTGTCTGTAGAATCCCACTACAATGCCTTGTGTATTGATTGACACCAACCGACATAATATTGCTACAACCACCATGAACCCTAGAGTTATTTTTTAGTTCATTTGAGAGAGCGCGAAAGCAAAAGGCAGACTGAGATGAAGAAGAAACGTGGAAGCGACCGCCTAAAAAACAGTCACAATTTAGAGTAGGTGAAGGAGAAGACATATGGAAAGAGAAAATTGATTGATCGTTGATGAATAGAAAAGATTGATTAATCGCTCATGAATAGATTGAATAGATGACAAATTTTTGATTAATTTTAAACATTAATTTCCTAAAAGAGTGATATATATGAATTAACTTAGTTTTAAAAATTAATTTCCTAAAAGAGTGTAAAATAAACGTGAACATAAACGTACCCCCGGATGGGGTGCCACTTGTCCATCCGAGTACATGCGGAGTTACTCCCTTAAAGGCGACCGCAGGCGCCATCACTCCACAGCACATTTGAGTTATGGCTCGCTCCAGCACTCCCTTGATGAAGAGCCCCTTCGCGCGA
>ML817800.1:161173-176218 GCA_009831015.1 Picea engelmannii | reverse complement strand
TGTGCAGTAACTAAAGTGTGTGCAATATTGAGGTCAACGAACCTTTATGTATATAATATGCATTATAGGCTGGTGAGCCAGTATTATAATCCAGAATGCTTATGTCTTGGAATTAGGCCAGCACACCTATATGTTAAAGGCTAGAGCGCCTATTTTGAATATATCTCATGATTAATATAAAAATACATCGCTGCACACAGACCGACCATGATAAAAGAGAAGGGGGACTAGATTCCACCAAATAGGGAAAGGGAGGGCCTAAAGTTAAGAACATGGCTAAGCTAGAGAGCTTAAAGATGAAAATAAATATAATATTAATATTTCTTAAAAACATAAAGTACAGATAATTAATTTATCCTAAGTCCTAAAGTAGGGGACAAGTGTATTAGAGTAGCTTCCAACATGACAAGTGTCAAGTTGGAGACATGCATACTTATTGCCGAGACTTAGTTCCTTTGGGGGGGAATCGACCATTGTGAAAGGGTAATCGACCATTGTGAAAGGGGAATCTTAACATTTTTTTCTTGGAATAGAAAACCAATACCCACGATACATTCCATCAGTCCTTGAGCTACCTCGTATCTTCTTACCACTGTACCCAGACTAGATTGATATCCATTCTTGTTGGTGTACCTGTCATCTTGGGAGTGGGATTGAAGAAGTAGGTTGTCAGGCCCGTGACCAATTCTCTGAGTGAGGGAATTGTTGAGGATCGATTTCCTGAAGGTGATAAACTATGACTACAACACTCTGAGACTTTCGGTCCAACCTGTTGTTGAAGCCCTGGAAGGGAAGTGGGGCAAGAAAAGGACTGTTGAGTAGAGAAGGGGCACACTTCCTTGGGTGGGACAGGCATGTGGGGAAGGAGAGGTTGTAGGCTATGGTTGAGTGAACACCTGAGAGGGAGTCTTTTCGGTTGATTTTGAACCTTTAGCCGAGTTAGGAATCCCTTTCCTGAGTGGTGTCTAGTCTCATCTCGGGGGTGACTCACTATTGAGAGTGACAAATAGTGTAGTCTAAGGCTGGGAGGTTCATGGACGACCTGTACACAGTTGGTGACATTCTTACCAAGATAAGTACCAGTTATGTGTTGAATTCCATGTTGCATTATCATTTATGTGTTATTTTATGGGTTTTATTGCTTGTGTGAGCATAATTGTCCATATGTTTAAGGATATACCCTATATACGCTGCATGTCTGTGTTCACTATTAAATTAGTCTGAAAATCGTATAAAATCATATATTTACAGAACACAACTGTTTGTTTATATTTTATATGTGAAGCTTTTTCTAGAGCATTGTATGTGTATGTTTAATTACATGCAGTTCAATATGTATGTATGCCGGTGTGTGTATATACGTATTTAGAGAAAAAAAAAAGTTATGTGACATACCTTAGTTGAATATTGGGTGTTACATTATGTTGTCAGAACTAAGATAAGTGTCTGATTAAGTGACATTCCCCAGTCAATGGGTGGATGGGGTGTGTTATAGTAGTGTTGCAGTGACATTTCTACTGGCCGAAACTTTGGCAGGGTGTCAACAAGTATATATGGTCCTGCATTGCTTGCGCTATTGCAAAATTGACCATCAAGAAACAAGGTTTGTACACTCTTCTGCTTACTCTCAACAACCTATGGGAATCCATCTTAGTGGACTACATGTCGGGCCTCCATTCCACCAGACGGGCAAATGACTGTGTTTTTTGGTTATTCATCACTTTTCCAAGATGGAAATTTTTCTGTCCTGCAAGAAGAGCATCACAATGGAGGACACTGCCAAGATTTTCTTTGAACAAGTGTGGGTACACTTTGGGATCCCATAAACCATTATCTTAGATTAGGATAATTGGTTCCTCAACACATTCTGGTCAAGCCTCTTGTCAATTTTGGAAAACAAGCTCACCAAGTCCACTTGCTGCCACCCCTAGATGGATGGCCAAACCGAGGTCATCAACTGGATTATTGTGCACATATTTTGCATGTACAATTCCAAGCACCCTTGCACTTGGGCTGATTCTTCCCTATGTTCATCACAACTACAATAGATCCATACATATCTCAACCGACCACAATCCCTTTTAGGTGGGGTTGGGATTTCAACCATTGGGTCCCATGGATGTTGCACTACCCCCTGCGGCCACCCAAGAAGACCTGTCGCATGCTCCAACTGTAGCTGAAAAATCCACCTAGTTCATTGAGTGGATCCAACACATCCGCCAATAGGTTCATGATATTTTACAAAATCCAATGCCAAGTACAATCAGTGCCATGATCAACACTAGGTGCCACACTAGTTTCGGGTTGGAGATAAATTTTGGTTGCACTTGCAGAAAAAACACCTTACAGGGCCTCATCAGAATATTTGTCCACTCCATTATGGCCCTTACACCATTACCAATGTTTTGGGTGACAATTCGTTTGAGCTCAACGTGCCCCCCTTCCTTATATTTCACCTAGTGTTCAATGTGGACCTCCTTCGACCTTATTTTCCACCATTATTGGACACCTCAGAGACATCAGAACAATTGAAACCAAAAAATATCAACCATGAATACATGGAACATGCATCCATTGATCATATTGTGGAAACATAGGTCAATGGAACTCGCCAACAGAGGATCCAACTTTATTAGGTTGTCAAAGCAAGACAACTCTTGCACCAAGGCAAGTGGATCACCTGGGGCCAAATTCAGCATAAATTTCCTCATCTGATGGGGAAAATCAATACAATGGAGACCATTTATTCCTATGGAGGGAGGATTTATCCAAGTGTATATCGGTGTCCACCCACCTTTTCCAACTAGGTTAAAACAATTTTCTGGCAATTTTGGCAGTTTACTATTTCTAGTAGTTGTTTTACTTCTAGGGCTAGTTTGAGGGCCTAAACAACATTTTTTCACGATCGTGCACCTCAATGATAGTAAAAGGTTTTAATTGAGCCCCGTAAATTAATATCCTCATCAATATCTTTCCAACGAGCTATCGTGTGCCCTAAACTAAGATCATATGCAAACGTTACGACCCCAGGAAGTTAATGTACTAACTTGCCCCAACAAGGCCCACATGACTTTTGACACTTCATCTCCTAGGGTCAGGTTTTTGGATGTCTAGGGTTTTGGCATTCATCCTTATTGTAAAAATTCCTTTAGAGATTCATTGTACTCATATTCTTATGAATGAGTGTAGCCTTTACATCTCTTCTCAGAGATAAGCTACCACCATTCTAGCAAGCTTGTTTTCAGTTTGCATTTTACACTTTTCAACATATTTCTTATTTAATAGAAGTCAATTTTTACTATATCTCTGTTATTTTTCACTGTGTCTCTGTGTCAACATTATAAATATGTGGTTTTATTTCATATCTCTCATAAATCCATATCATTAGGTCATCCAAATTGTTATACAACAATAAATTAAGAGTATCTTTCTTTAATGGAAAACGATACTTGGGATCTTGCACCTCTTTTAGAAGGAAGAAAACTTGTCAGATGTAAATGGGTCTATAGAAATAAGTATGCATCATATGGAAGTGATTAAATACACAAGGATCAATTAGTTCCCAAAGGATGTTCCCAAGTTGAAGGAATTAACTATAATTAAACTTTTTCCCCTATAGCCAAAATGAATTCCATATGCCTTGTTCTTTCCCTTACTGCCTCACATAAATGGGAGGTCCATCAGATGGATATTAAATTCGCATTCTTCCATGGGGATTTTGAAGAATAAATCTACATGGAACAACCTCCTTTCTATTTCCATAATGACTCTAGCCTTGCTTTCCACCTTAATAAATCTCTTTATGGTCTTAAGAAAGCTCCTCGAGCTTAGTATGCCAAAACATAAAACTTTCTTATTGACACCAAATTTTCTAGATTCCATTTTTATCCTAATGTATATACCAAGAAAGTAAGAATTCATCTCATAATCCTTGTATTTTTTGTTGATGAATTTATCCTTACTGGTAGTGAATCAAAAATTTTAAACCATGTGAAAACCATCCTTAAGAAGAACAAATTTGAAATGATAGACTTAGGATTTTTTCACTATTTCCTTGGCCTCCATGTTTTTCAAACCAATGAAGGAATTTGTATTTCCAAGTCTAATTATTCTTGTGACCTTCTTCGTCACTTTCACATGGAAGATTGTAAACCAGCCCCTTCTCCCTTCCAGTATGGATTCAAGCTTGTTTCCACCTATACTTCTCTCAAAGTTAATGCCACCTTATATTGTCAGTTAGTTGGTAACCTCTTATACTTGACTCATACCCATCCTGATCTTTCCTTTGTTGTTGGTACTGTTTCCCAATATATGAAAAGAACCCATGAAATCCATTAGAAAGAAGATAAAAGGATACTTCGGTATGTCTAGGGTACATTTTAGTTCAGGATACATTACAGTTCATGGGGGGCTCCTTAATTGGTTGGTTTCAATGATTCATATTTGGTCGGTGATTGAAATGATCATAATCCTATTATAGGTTATGTTTTTAGCCTTGGTTCAGGACCTACCACTTGGGCCTATAAGAAACAACAAACTATTTCACTTTATTCAATAGAAGAAGAGTACGGAGTAGTGGTAAATGGAAGTAAGGAAGACTTGTGGCTTCGACAGATCCTTTTATAGTTTGGATTCCAACAGCAACATCCGACCAACCTTTGGTGCAATAATCATAGTGTTGTGAAGCTTTCCAAAGACTCAATTCAACATCAGCACAACAAACATATTGAGCTACACATGCACTTCATCATAAATCTCATTCATGAGCAAGTTATTGAATTGATCTATTTCCCTACAGAAGATCAAGTTGTAAACATTGTCACAAAGTCTCTTACAAAAGTGAAGTTTTCCAAACTTTGATATATGTTAGGAGTTTAGGAAGTTTCCATTAAGGAGGGATATCCTGTAATGCCTCCTTCCTTATCCTATTGTGTCACTATTGTAAATCCTTCAATCCTATCCCAAATTGTTCTTAAGGGGGGATGTTAGGATATTTAGACAGTTAGGAGTTAGTTAAGATCTACTTAGTCTAATGTGTTGTTAGGTAAAAGTGTGTTTCTTTAGTATGCATTTGTAGTTAGGAAATCCAATGGTCCTGATATGTTCTCGACATAGAGTGATCCGACGGTCAATTTTCTCCTCGATATTAACAACTACATTGATCTATTTATTAATAACCTACTGGTCCATGATTTCTATTTAAATATTGTGGACGGTCATTTGTTGATCATCGATTGTGAGAAACTCTCTTGTAAAATTTCTCTATAATATTTTTCTTTTGGATTAATAAACTTCTCCAAGTGGACACATTGGCTAGGGCCATGGATGTTTCCCCATAGGGGTTTTACCATGTCAAAACATCGGTGTGTTGATATTTTATATGGTTGTGTGAGTAGTTATTGAAGGTGTTCATCCTCTATTGGGATACTTGTGTTTTCAAAAACATTTTTCATCAACTTAAAGGGGAAAATATATTTTTCAAGATTGACTTGAGGTCATGTTATCATAAAGTAATAATCAGAGAAGAAGATACCAACAAGAAATCCTTTTGGAAAAGGTATGGACAATATTAATTTTCGGTGGTACCATTTGGGTTGACAAATTCACCCACTACTTTTATATGTCTGATGAATGGAGTGTTCAAATATTACCTGGACAAGTTTGTTATTGTCTTCTTGGATGGTATTCTTGTCTGTTCTAAGACAAAATATGAACATGACCAACATTTGATAATGGTGCTTCATGTGTTGAGAGAGCACCAATTGTATGCCAAGTTGATCAAGTGCACTTTTTATCAAAATTAGATCCATTATTTGAGTTACATTGTTTCAAAAGATGGAATAGAAGTGGATCTAGAAAAGATTGAAGCAATCAAAAGTTGTTCAATACCAAAAAATATTTCATAGGTTAGATATTTTATGGGTTTAGATGGTTACTATAGGAAATCCATTCCTCAATTCTCCAAGATTGCACACCCAATAACATCCTTACAAAAGAAAGGAGTTAAATTTAAATGGAATGCCAAGTGTGAAGGAAGTTTCTACCAATTTAAGGACTTTGTTAACCAATGCACCTATTTTGAAGGTTGCATATCTAGATAAGTATTTTGTTTTGTGCACAAATTCATGCAAGGAAGGGCTTGGTGGAGTCCTTACCCAAAATTGACATGTATTTTGTTATGAGTCTAGAAAATTGAAGGAGCATGGAATAAATTATGCTACACATGAATTAGAGTTGGAAGCCATATTACATGCCTTAAAAATGTGGAGGCATTATCTCATGGGCGTTAGGCGAAATATTGGAATTGAGGACATATCATAGTGGTTTGAAATACTTGTTTGAAAAACCAACACTAAATGCTAGGTACACTACATGGTTGAAATTTCTTAGTGAATACGACTTAGACATCAAACACATCAAGGGGAAAGAGAATAAATTGGTTGATTCACTCAACACAAGGTTGTATGAAATGCATGTTGCAACCATCAATATGTGCAGGACATATTTAAACAACATAATTTTAGTGGTTGTAACAACAAACAAACATTATGTGAAATTTAAAGGAATCTTACAGTAGAATGATGTGCAACAAAAATATAAATATTACAAACTAGAAGAGGATGGAATACTCTTGTTTAGAAACAAATTTTGTGTTCCCAATTCTCAGGAATTGAGAAATTTGGTTTTAAAAGAGATTCACAATGTTCCCTACGCTGGACACCCAAGATACCATAAAACTATCACAACTATAAGAGGCCGATATTTTTGGCTCGATATGAAGAAATATGTAGTTGATTGTTTAGCCAGATGCATGGAATGTAAAAAGGTAAAGGATGAGCAAAAACATCCAACAAGATTGCTACAATCATCTCCCAATCCTAAATGGGAATGGGAAGTTGTTACAATATATTTTATTACCAAGTTTCCAATAACAAAAAGGTAGGATGATTCCATCATGGTAGTGGTGGAAAATATTACAAAGGCTACACCTTTCATTTCGGTAAAAATAATTCATAAGGTAACCAATATTGCATAAATTTATATGAAATAAATTGCTAGGCTACATGGTGCTCCTAAGGAAATAGTGTTATATCGAGATACCAAGTTCACTTCCAATTTTTCGATGAGATTCTTTAAATTATTTGGGACCAATTTGAATTTTAGTACAACATATCACCTAGAGTCACATGGATAGACAGAGAGGATTAAACAGATGTTTGAAGATATGTTGAGAGTGTATGTAATGGACAAGCCATATAAGTGGGAGGATTATCTCCATTTAGTTGATTTTTCTTACAATAATGGGTATCATGAATCATTGAAGATGAATTTGTCTAAAGCCTTATGTGGTGGAAAATGAAACATGCTAGTAAGTTGGGATAACCCAATAGATAGAGTTGTTATTGGTCCATAATTTTTAAATAAAATGGAAGATTGGATGGTAAAGATTAGAAAAAAATTAAAAGTTGCACAATACTTGCAGAAGAGCTATGCCGATAAAGGAAGAACACATAGAAAATTCAAAGTGGGAGAGCATGCATTTTTAAATGTTAAATACAAGAGGATCTTGCTGAGATTGGGAAGTTTTCCAAAATTGGTAGTGATACTATGGGCCATTTGAAGTCCTATAAATGATAGACCTAGTTGCATACATTCTTGCATTACCTACATCCATGAGAAATCATAATGTTTTTTGCGTGTATTTATTAAATAAGTATGTACTTGATCCTAACCATGTGATTGATTGGATTGTGATCCAGGTGGAACACAAAGGGTAATTTTTGGTGGAGCTAGCGTGCATCCTAGACTGAAAATTCAATGTTGTCAGGAACAAATCCGTCAACCTGGTAAAATTCCAATGGACCTACTATGATCCTAAAGATGCCACATGCGAGAATGAAAAGGCCATGTAGGATACATACTTACAGATTTTTGCAAGTTTTGAAAAAGGCTGAATGTACATCATACATAAGTGAATGAATACTCCTTTTTTGCAGCTGGAGATTCTTAGAGCCACAACTTTAAGGCTTCTTGTTTGATCGATGCTAGATCCCATTCTTTGGGTTGCATAGGTTGAGGAGAAATGAGATCTGTTGGTTGGAATTGTTGTTAGAGTCATCCATGGAGGAATTATGACTTATTTTGAAGTAAAAGTTTATATATGTAAAAATATAAGATTGTATGGTGATGTGCACTAAGGAAAGTGAAAATTGTAAAGGGAGGGGAATGTAACAAACCCATTTTTAATCCTTATTTTAGTGATCTGTATGATGTAAATATGATGTATTTCCATAGGCCAAGAAATGTAATATGTATATTTGAAATAATAAATAAAATGTATCATCGAGTGCAGAGGGACATGAACACAGACTTGGGGGATAAGTATCCACAAGAGAGGGAAGGCCTAAGAGGAGGGGGTCCAAATGGGAATTTATCCATGTCTATTAAACCCAAACCATCTTTCCAGATTATTTTTGTGTATAAACCTTCTATTTTATCTTGATTGTTTCCAATCCCCAATCATTAAATGCATGTAAGAGGGTTGGTGTGAGATAATCTCATAAAATTAAGGAGAGCATGGGTTGAGTACAAGAAGACATGGGGAAAGTGTGAGAGTCAAGAAAATCCTTTTGGGGAAGAGTGAGAGTGAAACAAGTAAGGAAAAGGAAGGAAAATTCATATGGGGGAGACAAAAAGTAGAGAAAAAAAGAAAGGGTATGCAGTTGGAGGATCAACATGAGAGGGAAGAGTGTTGATATTGAAGGATCAATTGGGCATGAAGAAAAAATGGTGGGAGATGTAAAATCACGGAGAGAGATGCTGCAGGCCTGTGAGAAGTTATTGTTCAATAAATTGTCAAGGGAGCAAGTGTTTTCTATGGTACGAATTCCTAGTCATAGCTATAGATTCCTGGTGTCCTTAGTAGAGGGATTTCCTTTCCAACTTGCGCTAGAGCCCTGGATGGAAGTGGGAAGGCCTGAGGGACAATGTGTATTGAAGGTGGATCCCATTCCTAAGGTTGTGAGGGGTTGAGAGGAAAGAAATATGGTGGATTGGAATGGCTATGGGAATTAGTTGTTAAGGGAAAATAACCAATCTTAGGAACCATCGTCTCAGTAGAACATGATGAAACAGAAGAGGAAAAAACGCTAACTCCACTCTTGAGATTATCAATTTTGGAAAGAAGGAAACCAAAAAGGTTTACCCCACCTTATTTTCATTCTATTTTTGTTCTATCTATTATTAATAATGATCCTAGAATTATTAGGGAGGTATTAGATTCAAAGAATAGTAAACTCTAGAAGAAATCCATTGTTGAAGAAATAGATTCCTTGGATAAAAATGAATCTTGCGATCTATTCGATCTGTTAGCTACAAGAAAACTTGTTGGTGGAAAATTAGTGTTTAATAAGAATTGGAGTGTAGAAGACAAAGTGGATAAGTACAAAGCTCACTAAGTAGAAAAGGGATATTCATAGGTGAAGGGAATTGATTTTGGTGAATTGTTTTCTCATGTTGATAAATTAACTTCTATTACATTTTTTTTAACACTACTTCTTTTGATATTGAAGTAGAGAAAATAATCTATAAAATAACATGGATAGTCCACTAGAAAAAAATGTCACAATAGATCTTACAAGTTTCTGCAAACTCTTATTATGTAGTATTTTGGTTAAAATTAAGATTTAATATTACTCACTTACCGCATGAAATAATGAAATAAGTTGAGACTAAAATGAAAGAAGCTAAAAAAAATAATATACCATCCACATAATGAACATAATATGTACCTTGAGAAACTCAATATGGGAAAACCTAGTAAGAAGGTGAGGACTATACCTTGCTTTCTTATACAAAGAAAGTGAATTCATTATAGAGTTTCCATGTACATTGTGGTATGTATGGTTTCTATAGAGTCTTATAATTCCTATGTTCTTCTCCAATATTCCACTTCCTTCCCCTACTCAACTATGGAACATTAATCAATATAATAAGAATGGAACCCCTTCATTTCCTAGTGGCTCACTAGGATTATGTTAATGTTTTTGCATGCCTCAACTCTTGATTAGGGTTATGGTTTTGGACCCTATATAATATTATTTAAATTACACATATGTGAATAAAGGGAACTTTCGTGGCATCCACTTGATACCATTGTGGTCCCAAGATATGTCAACTTTCAGGAGGAAAAACTTCCTCATACAAACTTCAATTAAGATGATATGGGCACTATTGAAAACCTCTTGATGTGTACAACAATATTAGGAAGATGGAAACTTAGTTCATTTTTTTTTTACCCCAAGATATTCCTTTTA
Organism: Picea engelmannii; assembly: GCA_009831015.1. NCBI lineage: Eukaryota > Viridiplantae > Streptophyta > Pinopsida > Pinales > Pinaceae > Picea > Picea engelmannii. The sequence goes on along the minus strand of ML817800.1, from coordinate 165,902 downwards.
ACACCTCAAATAGGATCCATAAGTTTTTGGACCCCAAATCACCAAAATAGGACCTAACCCTAAAATGGTCCCTATAAGCTACTAGTTCCAATTTTTCCACCCAAAAAGTACCAAAATAGATGAAAAATTATATGGTGATCCATTTCAAATGATTCAAATAATGGATATGAAGACAACATTCCTACATGGGGATCTTAAAGAAGAAATCTACATCAAACAACTAGAAGGTTTTGTAGTGAAGGGAATGAAGGAACTGATCTACAAGATGAAGAAATCCTTATATGGATTAAAAAAATACCCATGATGCTTAAATATATTGGAACTTTGTTTCTCAAGAAACAAATTTGATCACTATGTGTATTCCAAATTGGTTGGTGATCATTTTATTTACGCGTTCTTGTGTTGTTAATTGGAAACGACAAGGAAATAATCAAGGATGTCATAACTTAGTTTTCTTTTCAATTTGATATGAAAGATCTTGGTGCTACAAATGGGCATGAAAATTAGAAAGAGATTAGACAAACAAGAAACTCTGGTTAAATAAGAGGAATTATGTTGAGACAATATTGTAGAGATTTAATATGTAGGAATGTAAAGTGATTAAGGTCCCTATTTATATAGGTGTAAATTTATCTATAAATCAATGTCCCAAAACAAAAGAAGAGGTAGATGGCATGTCATGTGTTCCCTATGCAAGTGATGTTGGGAGTTTGATGTATGTTATGGTATGTATTAGACTAGACATTGCACATGCAGTGGAAGTTTTGAGCTAGTGTATGTCAAACCTAGGGAAAGAACATTGAACAACTATGAAGAGAGTCTTCATATATTTGCATGGCACTAAAAATTATGGAATCAACTACCAAGAAAGACCCAGCCTCACAAAGAAATAAATATACAATGATTTGTCAATGTAAAGTAAACTATGTTTATTGCATAAATAGTTCCAAAAAAGAAACATCTCAAATTACGAAGAGATGTGGACATAATCACTCTAATATTTATATAACTCAAGATAATTCATATAAATTATAAATGATCATGCAACTTGAACATTTTAATTTGTAGCTAATCATGCAATAAATTGGTATGTAGTTACTGCTATATGCATGATTGGGATAGAAAGACACATTAAATAGAAATTATTGACCTTACATATTATTTATGTTATTACTCTAATACACATATTTATATTTTATTGTTCACTAAAAACATGCATATTATTTATTGTTTATGCATTACATCATTATTTGTTGTTTATGCATTACATGATTAGAAAGACATATTAAATAGAAATTATTAACCTGGCATATTATTTATGTTATTACTATAATGCACATATTTATATTACATTGGTCACTAAAAACATACATATTATTTATTGTTTATGCATTACATGATTATACATATTATTTTATTGTTTATGCATTACATGATTATATTTGACCAAAACTCATGAAGGGAAAATTGAACTGGAGTACGATTTTAATCTGGATTCCCTTGTAAAAGGAGTGTTTACTTTCAATTGATTAGGCAAAGCATGAAAAAGGAGCCAGCCAAACGGTCAAGTTTGAGAACAGTGATGATTTCTCTTACAACCTTAATACATGAGTGTATATTACTATAGCCTTTTGAAATGCATATATGCAATATGAGTTACATTTGTATAAGGAGAAAGATGCTTGCTTTTTTTTCTTCATATCTGATATTCACCTAAGTATAAAAAAGAAATCACTTGAATTTTATTTTCTTTAGATGTGAATTTATTTTGTATGATGTGAATTTATTTTGTATGTTAGGTAAAAAAACATTGTAAAAACAAAAGGATTGATATTTTTTTATTTTTTTAATGTAATGGATAAAATGTAAAGAATAGCAAATTTAAAATGGAAAACATTAAATATAATTTAAATTATTATATATTTTATAATTTTTTAGTTTTTTCACAAATTATTAAAAATAAATAAATAAAACATGAAAAATAAATATTGAGAAAAAAAATATGATGTAAATATCAAATACTTTGAACTAGTTACATCCAAAAACTCAACCCATCATTTAATTTATATTTACCGAGATTAGATTTTAAAAATTGAAGAAAGGAACAAAGTAGAGTGAATACATATGATTGAAAGAAAATATTTCATTATTTATCGAATCCAAAGAGAAAAAAGAACTAAATAGTACCCTAATGGATTATCAAGCAAAGATTAAAAAAATAAAACTTCAGCGTGGAGTTTACAGTTACACTTTTCCTCCTTTTGGAGTTTTCAAATTGATACTTCAAAACTATCTGAATAGGTTTGTTTTATCATGAAACTAAGCTCTCCATCAACATCAGAGGGGTAGGAGGACCTCTGAAACAAACCTCCATGAAAAAATGCATCGAACAGACTCAACCTTCGATCATTTTCCTACAGGAAACACTGGTGGAAGCTACAGTGGCTAGAAATTTCATGCATTCACTTCGTCCGAGCTGGCTCTCCTGTGCGGCAAGCTCAGTAGGCACTTCGGGAGGCCTTTTGGTCACTTGGGACCCCGCAGCTTACAATCTCTCCCCGATGCTTAGTCCTGGAGGCATTTTACTTACCGGAAGAAGTCTGGAACTGAATCGATCTATAAACCTTCTAAATGTTTATGGCCCTTGCACAGGACGCAAGGACTTCTGGCAAAGGCTTGATGATCTGGGACTCTTAGCAGCTGAAAATCTCATCATAGCCGGGGATCTTAATCTAACTACCTGCAATAATGAATTCTGGGGCGATTCGGCACTGGCTGACCCACTCTCCGGATACTTTCAACAGCTCTTTTTTAAAAATGCATTAATCGACTTAAAACCCCCGGAAATCCTGCCAACCTGGAGGAACGGAAGATATGGAACAGCACACATTGCTAAACGACTAGATCGTTTTTTAATTGCTGAAAGTCTGCTTTTACCGTCTTATAATAGCCGCTCCTGGATCAATCTTCCTTTTTTATCAGATCATTCACCGATCTGCTTGCAAATTGGAGAAGGACGCGGCGCCAGGGGTTCCCCCTTTAAATTCAATGCTCAGTGGTTGAAGGATCCATCCTTCACTGAACTCGTCACATCTGCTTGGTCGAACGGTGACCTGGTCATCCCCGGAGACGCACAGGGGAATCTGTTCAGAAAACTCGATTACCTTAAAGCACTTACCATACATTGGCTGAAGGTTAAAAAAGATAGGGAACAAGCAACATTTAACAGAATCGAATTTGAGATGAATTCTCTCTTAAAACAACAGCTACAGAAGCCGTGTTGTGAGGACCTAGCCCGCAGAATTAGATCACTGGAAGCGGACCGTTACCAGTTGCTTCGAGAAGAAGAAGGTAGATGGCGCATGAAGAGTAGGATGACGTGGCTGGCGAGTGGTGACAAAAATACCTCTTTCTTTCATAGGGTTGCTTGCACCAGGAGATCTCGTAAACATATCTGGGAAATTGAAGATGACTGTGGTAACCTCGTTCTTTCCCAGACAGATATAAAATCGGCAGCACTTTCACACTTCAAATCTTTTTATCAAGCCCCCCCTGCCCCTTCAATTGCAGATCAGACAGCAGTAGCAAGCTTATTCCCCAATATGATTACACCTGAAGAAGCAAATACATTACTCTCTCCTTGCACTAAAGCCGAACTGCTGGAGATCATCAACAGTTTCAAAAAAGAGAAGAGTCCCGGACCTGACGGCTGGTCGGTCGAGCTCTTCGTCCATTTTTTTGAGCTAATGAGTCCAGACTTACTTGAAGTCATCGAAGATTCGAAAACTAGAGGGGTGGTCAGCTCTTACCTAAACAAAACCTACGTGGTTTTGATCCCAAAAGCAAATCAGCCCAGACATTTTTCCGACTTTCGCCCCATCTCTTTATGTAATCTTTGTTATAAAATCATATCAAAACACATTGCAGTCAGACTTCGACCATATCTCTCTCGGGCGCTCTCAGAAGAACAGCTTGGCTTCCTGGATGCGGTGGGAGTGGCACAAGAATGCATTCACTCCATTAAAACAAACAAGCAGCAAGCCATTCTCCTGAAATTGGACCTTAAAAAAGCTTTTGACAGCGTCAACTGGAACTTTCTTCATCTCATCCTTATTCAGAGCGGCTTCGGCACTTCCTTCACAAACTGGATTTTGGGTTGTATCACCTCGGCTTCCCTGGCCATTTTAATCAATGGAGAAGCTACTAAACCCTTCAAATGTGAGAGAGGCCTCAGACAGGGCTGCTCACTCTCTCCCCTACTTTTCATGCTGATCCTGAATGGCCTCAGCATCTTACTAAAGAACAAACAGGCGGAGGGCCTCCTGAAAGGCATTAAAGTGGCTGGACAAACCCATATCCTTCATATCCTTTTTGCTGATGACGTACTAATTATGACATCTGCTAACTTGGCTGAATGGTCTATTATACATTCGATCCTCTCATCTTTTTGTGATGTTTCAGGCCTTCAAATTAATGCCTCCAAATCCACTTTCTTGTTCTCAAATGCAATGGTATCCTTACAGCTGGACATAAGGGATCTTTTTGGCATTGGTGGCAAAGACCTGGCAGACGGCTTCCATTATTTAGGCTTCTTATTAAAATCCTCCAGGTACACTTCAAAAGACTGGACATGGCTCGTGGACAATTTCAGAGAAAGAATTTTCAGCTGGAAGCACCGATATCTTTCCATGGGAGGAAGACTCATTCTGATCAAAGCGGTGCTGGAAAG
>ML817800.1:89337-130379 GCA_009831015.1 Picea engelmannii | reverse complement strand
CTCGTAATTTAAATATAAAATGATAATTAAATATAGAGTGAAAATTAAGGTAATTTGGGAAATAAAGTGATATTATAAATGTAAAATGATAATTTAAATATAAAGTGATAATTGGTAATTTAAATATAAAGTGAAAATTAGAGCAACTTGGAAATTAAAGTGATAGTTTAAATATAAAGTGGTATTTGAGTTTTAATTTCTTAATGAAAATAAAATGATTATAAAGTAGAAATTAATTAATTTGGACATTTTGTAGAAATAAATACAACAACTTGGGAAGGTAGGTGTGAGAAGAAATATATGCATTATTAAAAGGGGTCATCCTAGTTCTCACTTTACACATCAGGAGTTTAATTATCTTTGGGGAGTCCTTATTGTTAATTTGACATATGATTTACAACACTTCTTCTTCAAAGATTTATTTGTCTACAATCCTTAAAAGGATCTGAACATTATGTAACATTTTGACCATTTATCGTGGTTCTATGTGCTCTATGCTCATAATACCGATGTCGACTAAAGAGCAAACTTAACAATTAAAAAAATGGGGAGTGGGGGGGATAAATTTTCATTTTATGTGTCACCCATTCCTTAGCCTCTTCATCTATCGGTCGATCACATCATTGCAACAAATGGAGGTTGATCTCTTCAATGTATCACATGTAACTTGGGCTCATAGTACTCTCTCAACATGCCCCCTAGGAAAGTATCATTTACTTCCCATTCTCAATTATAATTTCCCCACTTCTACTATGGAGCAACGAGGTGGGATTATGGTGAATTTGGAATTCTGTCTACAGTTGTTATCTGTTCTCCTCTCAAGTAGAATGATTAAACTTTGGAGCATACGTCATGACTCATCTCCTTGTTCATAATTCACTACCAAGTTTGTCCCCCTTTTGGTTATCAAATTGACCCCTTTCCTCTCTTCGGAAGGTTTCAATTGGAATTTATGTGGTTGGATCATCCTGCTTGTGGGGTTTGGGATATTTTGTGGAGTATTCCCCCTCTAGACATTGAAGAATTTCATTGCACACTTCGACACTTAGTAGTGGCTCATGTTCTCAATTTATTTGTGTTTTCTTCAAGGTTTTTGGGATCCCTACATTAACATTCAACATCTTGAGAAATTGGCTTGGGTTTGTAGGTTTATGCTTCTCTAGAAGTCTCCTAACCTCTAGCACCTTAAGGACTTGAAGGACACTGGACAAAAAAAAAATATGGAGATGCCCACTCTGTCCCCCGACTTGTGAGTCGTTATGGCTTCAACTAGATCTTGCTCCTATGCACTCAAGTATACATCTATGGAATATTTCTATGTATGGACAATATGTTTATGGATAGTAAATTAGTACTTTCAAAAACATGAACAATCATGTTGTGACTAGTGCTATGTTGTATGTCTCCTCTATTTTCCTAGGTAACAATCTTTTTAATAAAATCCTTTTACTAGTGGTTGTTTAAAAAAGAAAAAAATAAATCAATGAAACAACTTGGACCTCCATGTAGAAATCAATGTATGTTGAAAATGAATATAAAGTGGAAACTAATGAAACTTATGAATTTAAAGTGAAAATTAATTCAACTTATACCTTGATAAAATGAAAATGAATATGAATGGGGCTTTGTAGCTAGGGTTTCGCTAGCTGCATCCCTGGCCACAGACCCCTGTGCTCGAACTTTTTCGAGTGCATTGATCGTGTTCGTCACTGGAATGAGTGTGCTCTTCTCTGCAATTTTTCTATGGTGTGTGTGTTCATGCACTCTTGGTTTTAGATGCAGATTTATCCTGTGAAGGGCGACACTAGCGATGCCTGTGGAGGAGGTAGGTTTGGGATCAGTTGTTGTGGCAGGAGCTCCTTGCTCATATTATTCACTGACATTGCGACTGGTCTTAATCCTAGTGGGGTGTTGGCTGGGTTTTGATTTGATATGCTGCATTTGGGAGCTGTGGTGCCTTGAATCTTGTGATCAGCATGTATTGCGTTGATCTAGAGTTGGGTTTTATTGTGGAAAATTTATGCTTTGGTGACCTGGGGTATTTTTGTGGCCATCTCTTCTCACTGTCGGTTTTTCACTGTGGGTGGCCCCTATCTTTTAGCAGTCATCTATGTTGTCTCCTTTTGATTTCCCTCTCTCGTTTTGGGGAATTTTTCAGGGTTTGATGTATACGCTTTGTAACATCCTCGACCATCCACCTCTGCCAGGAGATGCTACCCAACAACCTTATATTTTCCCAACTAGCTATGATACCATTTTGTAATGTCCCCAACCACCTACAGGTCGCGAAATTCCACTTCTCAGATGTTTCACTTAGGTCTGATACCATTTTCTGACTTTATATGCATGCATATCTAACACAATTAACAGTTACAATGTTTTGTTCGTGCCACTTATTCATGCAAAAATAATCATTAAAACATATCGACAATATATGCATACACACGACATATTCTAACCATACACATATTAATGTGGAAATAACAATAAGCCTACACACACATCATAGCTGATATATCCAGGCATTTCTCATCAAGTTAGAACACATGTACAATTAACATAGATTTGGTACTTATCTTTCAATAAATGACCACCAAACTGCATGCAGACCTTCCATGAACCTCCCAACCTTAGACCATGCTACTCATCACACTCAGTAGTGGGTCACCCTCGAGATAGGACTAAAATCCATTGGGAAAAGGATTCCTAGGCTAGGTAAGGACAACAGGAAGGCCGCATAGATCAACATGAATGATTTTATCCCAGGGCCATCTCACACTAACAACCTACAACCTCTCATTCCACACATGTTTTTATGATCCCAGGAAGTGTTCCCCTTCTCTTCTCAATGGTCCTTCGGCTACCCCACTTCCCTTCCAAGGCTTCAACAACATGCCAAACAAGAATTCTCCGAGCACTATAGTTGCAGTTGGGATCCTTCTGGGAAAACACTTCCCCAACAACCTCTCTCACCCGGAGAGAGTTTCTTCCAAGCCTGACAATCTGCTTCTTTAGTCCACAGGCCTGACCACCTGCCTCTTCAAACCATAGGCCTAACAACTTGCTTCTTCACCCAACTTCTAAGACAACTCCAGTAAGGGTGATGGAAACAACAAGGCTCGTTATAGCTCAGGTGATGGAAACAAAAACAACCGTTAAGGAACAACACAACTTAGGAAAGGTACAGGTGCGAGCATGAATCCCTGGATGAATCGGGAAGGGTGAAAGACTTCCAGAGAATCCTAAGTGTCATGAGGAAACTCGAAACTGGTCCTGATGCAAGGATGGGGAGAAATGCCAAAATGGTAAGAAAATCCCCAATGAGCTGGCTTTACCAGCTATAAACTGCATGCACCCAGGTTTACACATGTCTTCTTGAAGCCGCATGAGTTCCATTTAGCACTCGTTCCCCTTTTTCCTAGGAACTTAAGACAACATGACTTATGTTAACGATAGCCTTTGAGAATAATAATAAAATAGTATTTCCTTAGAGGTAAGATCTCTAGCTTATCCCCTAGGCCTAGACACTTAGCCCCATCCCTTACCCTACCCAGTGGAGCTTAGTCCACCATAACTCTTTCTTCGTGGTCAGTCTACACATAACAATGCAATTTTATTAATGATATGTACATTTACATATACAAAAATCAGGCTCATGGCCTTAAGAATCTAGGCTCTTCGACCTAATAAAAATGTAAGTCTCAGATTATAAACACTTGGCTCACAAACCTATAAACATAATTACAATTCAACAGGGGCTCGACCTTGGGGTGTTACACCCTTTGCTCCATGGTTCTTGTTTCAATGTTATTGATGCCGAGTTCTAAATATTTGAAGGTGGGATTTGGGGTTTTGGATCCTCTCTTTTTGAGAGGAATGTATATTGCTCTTACCTAGCCCATCATGCTTCTATGTTTTCTTTGGAGGCTTTCATTGATGATTTCTCTCAGAAATGTTTCTTTTTTGATTTTCCCACTCTTGTTTGTGATTTCTCTCTTTGGTTATGATGGTTTGTTCAGGGTTTGATGTATGCTTAGATCAGGGTCCTTTTGGAGGGTGTTGATGTCTCTCTCTTCCTCATATCATATGGGGGGTTTGGCCAAAGATTTGAGGTCCTTTATAAGGGTGTGCAATGTTGATGTGTTGACACTTTGAGGTCCTTTTTGAGGGTGTGTAACTTTTTAGTTTCTCCTTTTCTGGAGTTTTTATAATGGGGCCTTCTTTTAGTGTCGCTTCCTTTTGGTTTTATTGATGTGAGAGATTCATACCGCGTTGGCTTGGTCCTTCCAGATTCTAAGGTATTCTTTGGGATTTCTTTCCTGACATGTTTTTCATGAAGGGGTTTCTTGTTCTTCAATGGTCGTTTTCCGCCTTACTTTGGGTTGTTCCTGGCTCATCTATTGTATATTTATTTGTGGTTTATTAGCTATCTTCTAGGCCCCTTTGGGATTCTATTTTTTATCTCTTTAGCCATGGTTGGGTCATGCTTAAGGAACCTACAAAATGTAATTTGGTTCTCGTTGGATGAATAGAATTACACTTTTTTTCGTGGAAAAAAAATGAAAATGAATATAAAGTGGAATTTAATGCAACTTGGAAATCTAAAGTGTAAATTAATGTAACTTGGGCATGTGTGTCATCTATATAAAATGAAAAAGAATATAAAGTGGAAATTAATGTAACTTGGCATTTTAAAGTGGAAATTAATCCAACTTGGGAATTTAAAGTGGAAATTTATTTAATTTGGGTCTCTTTGACCCTTGTCTCATAAATAAGGGGGTTTGATGTACCAATTTAGTGTCTAGCTTGGTTGTGACCTTAAAATTAGATTATTACAAAGTGAAAATTAATAAAATTTCAAAAATTAAAGTAACTTGAGTCTATATGTGATTTTGGAGTTTATTCATTAAAATTAATACATGTTGGATCTCTGTGTAATTTTGTCTTTAACTAGTACGCTGGTGAATGTGGTTTTGGTTTTCACGCAAGTTTTAATTTCTTAATTTTCTTAATGAAAATGAACATAAAATGGAAATTAAAATGAATATAAATAAAAATGAATTATAATTGGTGTTTGTAATTTTATTTTTGTATGGTTTGTGATGGTCTCAACTATATATGAATATGTAGGTATGTACATATAAGTTTGAGCTTTAATTTCTTAGTGAGAGTGAATATAAAGTGAATGTAAAAAAAAATGAATTTAAAGTAGCCAACATCATTTATGCAAGGGTTGATTTCTTAATGAAAATGAATATAAGGTATGTAGTAGTTTTGATGTGAATTGTAGATGTTTGTAATTTGTCTTGTAGTGTGGTTGAGTATGGTTTCTGGTTTCCTTTATCTTGGATATAGATGTGTGAGAGAGGCTTTAAGTTTTAATTTTTTAATGGAAATAAATATAAAGTAAATATAATTTTAAATGAATTTTAAATGACTAAGATCATGATAATTTTTTAATAAAAATGAATATAAAGTGGAGAGAATCAATAATGAAATGGTTAAAAGAAATTGGTTGTATTTATGTATATGTTTTATTTTTGTATGAAATGCATAATGGAAGTGGGATATATACATGATGCATGTGTAAAGGTCAAAATTATAATAAAAAGGGTAAAGGTTATTTAAATATGTATGATTTTCTTAATAAACTGAGATTAGGAATATGTGTTTTTTGCTAGGAGGTTATATGTTTAAATCGAGAGGGGGTAGAGTATGCATACCTTTGTATACTTTAGTAGTCAAATCATTGTGCATACGTGATCCCTTTTCCCACAAACAAGTGGTCTCATACACCAATTTTGTGTCTAGCTTTGTTTTGACCGTAAAACTAAATTATTGTTATTATTATAAATGAAAATGAATTTAAAATGGCCAAGATAAATAAAAAAAGAGTTATTTTCTTAATGAAAATTAATATAAAGTGGGGAAGATCAATAACGAAAGGGTTAATTTATAAATTTAAATTAATATAAGTTATGGAGATCAATAATCTAAGGATTAAAATCAATGATGTGTGTGTGTATGTGTGTGTTTTGCATGTGAAATGTGTAATAGAAGAGGGATATATGCATGATGGATGAATAGATATGGTTAAGACCATAATACAAAGGGTAAAGGACACTTATACATGCATGGTTTGAGTGAGTAAGAATGAAAGGACAAAAAGTTTGCATACACAATAAGTCTAAATAGCCATTTTAAAAGGAAGATAGGGTACACTATACCAATGAGTGAGTGAGACCCAAATGACCAAAATTATGTATACACAATAAGTCTAGATAGCCATTTTTAGAAGGAAGGTAGGGATACCAATAAGAACAAATTTTGGATAAATGGTTCGAAACTTGCAATGTCACAAGAGGCCAAGAACTTGGAAAATTTTGATAAATGGAATATCCATAGTGCATGGTAAAGAGGTAAAAAAATATTGAGACTTGAAGTCTTAACAAGGAGGATACACATAGAGGTACACATTGCCTTCTTTTCTTCTACCATGGAATGAGGCCAGGATAATAACAATATTGAATTTTCTAAGTAAATCATATATGCCTCTACTTTGAACCTAGTTCTCTAATCTCATCAACCTACAACATGCATCATCATGAGATCTAGATAATAAATAAACACATATTCATCATTAATAAGAAAACCACAAATCATATCATACTTCATAAAATTCAAAGACTCCCTAAGTGGTGGAAACCTGAGATGATGCCAATATTTATACCATCTCCATATAGTGTAATGTCCCTAATACAAACCCCTTTGTAATTGTACATATAGGTTGGTGAGTTGTTGATACAAAATCTAAGGAGTAGCACATTAACTTGGTAGAAACCACAAATTGGGACCACATAAAGATGTCCAAAGCTATAAATATGATAATGAAAGGCTTATGAAACCCAAGGAGCATTAAGATGACTTCGATGTCAAGTTGATGAAAATCTTGGACATAATATAAATGAAAATGTATAAGGAGATAGAATCGAGTAGGTCAAGAAGTCGCATGTCTCATGATGAGAAGAGAAGAGAAATGAGAAGTGATATTAGGAATCACCCTGAATCACCAAAGAATTTATTTATCTCCTTTCAGAAAGCATAAGATAAGGACTGGGGTGAAAGAGATGCAAGGAGAAATGAATAAGATCAATCCTCTTACTTTTTACGATGAACACAAGAAGGACGAAGATGCATACACTTGGATACTGGGTATGAGGAAGTATTTCCAGTTGCATAATTATTTCGAACAGGTAGAAGGGAGAATGTCCATGTATCATCTAAAAGGAAAATCATCAATGTGGTGGGATTAGTTCATGCAAGTGAAACACATTGATGAAAATAAGGCTACTTGGAGGGAGTTCAAGAGGTATTTTCAAAGTAAATACTTAACCAAGAGATACTATTAAAATAAAATGAAGGATTTATTTGAACTCAGGCTTGGGAGTATGAAAATAGATGAGTATGAAAGAATATTCTTAGAGCTTCTGAAATATGTCTCATTCCTCAAGGATGAGAAAGTTAAAATAAGAGGTACTTGAGTGGGCTTCCACCATTTATCAGTGACAAGATACAATATGATGACCCCAAGACATTGGAGAAAACAATAAGGTGTGCTAAATGTATTTATGATCAACAAAGGGGAAGAACAAATTTACAAAAGGATTGGGAAGACAAGATGAAAATAAAGGTGGAATAGAGGAAGAAGGGGGCTAAGCCACCATTTTTCATAAATACTACGCAAGGACAACCAACTATGAATGAACCCATAATGACAAAGACATTAGGGAAACAAATAATGCAACAATCTATTCAATGTTGGGGTTGTGGAGGGAATCACATGTGAAGATATTTCCCTCAAAGAAGTGAAAAAGAGAGGATAGCGTACAATTTTCAACAAGTTGTGACAATTGAAGACATGGGTAGACATGTACCAAGGATTTATGTAGACTTGGATAATAAGCAAGCCGATTTTCAGTCGCATATGATTGAATTGGAAGTTAATATAAATGACCAAACCATTGCTATTTTAATTGATTTAGGATCTAGTCATATTTATCTAGATCCTAAGATGGTGGAAATATTCCAATTGCCGAGAAATAATCTTGGAAAACCTTGGATGGTGTAGTTAGTTATAGGAGCAAAAAGGAAAATTAATGAGATGGTTAAGGCATGTCCGATGGAAATGAATGGACTGCATACAAATGTTGATTTGAATATCATACCTTTGGGATCATATGATTGCCTCATTGGTATGGATTGGTTGGACCAAGATCATTTCCTTCTAGACTATTACAATAAGGAATTTACTTGCTTAGATGAGGAAGGAATCTTAAGAACATTTCAAGGAATTCCAAGAGATGTAACTATCAAAGAATATTTAGCCTTGCAATTAAAGAAAGGTTACAGAAAAGGATGTCAAGTATTTGCAATGCACATGGAGGAGGAACTTAAGGATAAAGTGCCAAATGTTGAATACTACACAGTACTGAAATAATTTTAGGATGTCTTTAAAGAGATATAAGGGTTTCCACCAAAAATAGATATTGATTTCTCTATAAACCTAATTCCTGGAGAAAAACATGTATCCAAGACTCCTTATACGATGAATACGCAATAGTTGAAGGAATTGCAGATGAAACTTGAAGAGATTATGAAGAAAGGGTATATATTCCCATGTGTGTCACCTTGGGGTGCCCCAGTATTGTTCATGAAGCAAAATGATGGTACATTGAGACTCTATATAGACTTCAAGAAATTGAAAAAAGTAACAATAAATAATAAGTATCATTTTCCAAGGATAGATGATCTCTTTGATCAACTAAGGGGTGCGAAGATATTTTCAAAGATTGTTCTCAGTTATAGATATCACCAAGTGAGAATTAAAGAAGAATACATCAACAAGACTACCTTCAAAATGATGTACATGAATTATGAGTTCATAGTGGTTCCTTTCGGGTTGTCAAATGCACTAGGATTCTTCATGTGTTTGACGAATGGAGTTTTTGGATGACATACTTATTTACTCAAATTTTGAAGAAGAGCATGAGAAACACCTGATAATGTTGCTGCAAGTTTTGAGAGAGAATCACCTCTATGCAAAGTTGAGCAAGTGCTCATTTTACCAGCGACAGATTCACTATTTGGTTCATATCATTTCCAAGGAAGGAATAACTGTGGATCGGGAAAATCTAAAATCCATTGAGGAATCGTCAACACTAAGAAATGTCATAGAGGTGAGGTCCTTTATGGGACTTGCAGGTTATTACAGAAGATTTATTAAAGGCTTCTCAAAGATTGTGCATCCAATTACATCCTTGCAAAAGAAACATGTGTGATTTGAATGGACTCTATATTGTGTAAGGAGTTTTCAGAACTTGAATAGTTTGTTGAGAAGTGCACCAATTTTGAGAATTGCTTATTTAGATGGAAACTTTGTTGTGTGCATGGATGCATGCAAGGAAAGGCTCTGTGGATTCCTTATTCAAAATGGTCATGTTATATGATAAAAATAAATAATGTTAAAAGAGCATGAAAGGCTCTATGCTACTCATGAATTAGAATTTCCAGCCATAGTGCATTCCTTGATGATGTGGCGACACTATCTCATGGGTAAAATATTTGAGTTGAGATATTACCATAGTGGTTCGAAGTATCTGTTTGGACATCCAAGATTAAATTCCAGACAAAGAAGGTGGTTCAAATTCTTCAGTGAGTGTTACTTTGACATAAAGCATATCATAGGAAAAGAGAACAAGGTGGATGACACACTCAACAGGAGGGTGCATGAGATGCATTCTACAACCATTAGAATGTACAAATCATATTTGTGTGACATAATTTTAGAGGTTTCCAAATCAGATCAATGCTATGTGGACATAAATCTGAATTTACAACAAGGTATGTCGCAACAAAAATTTGAAGGTTATGAGCTAAAAGAGGATGGAATCCTCATGTATAGGTGCAGATTTTATGTGCAAAATGATAAGGAGTTGAAATGTCTATTATTTTTAGAGATGCATAAAGTTCCTTATGTAAGACACCCAAGCTATCAGATACAATTGTCGCATAAGAAAAACAATACTATTGACCATGCATGAAAAAGGAGGTTGTTGATTTTATTGCTAGATTCCTTGAATTTCAAAAGGTCAAGGAAGAACACAAACATCTAGCTGGTTTGCTACGACCGTTTCCCATTCCTGATTGGAAGTGGGAAGTTTGATCCATGGATTTCTTTACTAATATTCCTAGGACTTCTAAGAAACATGATTCTATTATGGTAGTGGTGGAAAGGCCTACTAAATCTTCCCATTTTATTCCACTGAATTCAATGCACAAGGCATCCATCATTGATGAAATATACTTGCGAGAAATTGCTAAGATGCATGGTGTAGCTAAGACAATTTTATATGACAGATATTCCAAGTTCACATTGAACTTATGGAAAGGGTTATTCAAAGGATTTGGGACAAATATGAACTTTGGCACAACATATCACCCTGATACAAATGGAAAAAAAAAGAGGGAAAATCAGGTGATTGAAGATATGCTCAGGATGTATGTGATGGATAAACCATGAAAATGGGAAGACTACCTTCACTTGGTATATTTTTCTTACAAAAATTGGTATCAAATATCTTTAAATATGAGACCATTTGAGGCATTTTATGGTAGAAAGGAAAACACACTAGTGAGTTGGGACAGCCCAGTAGACCGCGTAGTGGTTGACCCAGTTTTTCTATGGGAAATGGAAGAGTATATGGTAAAGATAATGAAAAATTTAAAGGCTACCCAAGATAGGCAAAAAAGATGTGCAGATAAAGGAAGAATCCACAAAGCATTTAAGATGGGTGACCATGTGTTCTTAAAAGTGAAAGCCAGACGAACTTCCATAAAGTTGGGAAATTGTTCTAAGTTGGAAGTGCACTACTGTGGGCCATTTGAAATCCTAGAGAGGATTGGTCCTGTCACATATATTCTTGCATTGCCTTCATCCTTGTGTATTCATAATGTTTTCCAAGTATCATTGCTTAAAAATTACGTCCCTAATGGTAATAATATTATTGATTGGAATGTAATTCAGGTGGAGACAAAAGGAGATTTTCAAGTGTGATCGGTTTGCATATTGGATCAAAAAATAAAAAATCTCTAGAATCGAGCCATGGAGATAGTAAAGGTCTAATGGACCTCGCAAGGTCCTGAGGATTAAACTTGGGAGTGTGATGATTCTCTGCGGGCAGAGTATCTTCTTCTTTTTGAATATTTTTGAAGTTTTATATGTACATGTGTATAGAATGCACTTAGGATAATGCATAAATAAGGGGGACAAGAATGCAATGTCCCTAAGTTGAAACCCTTTGTAATTTGACATATATTTTGGTGAGTCGTTTGCACCAACTTTTGGTTTTGCGTGCACTTGAGTAGTGTGCGAGGAGTTGTTATCAAAGAAAGGGTGCGTACATTTCATAGTGTTTTGTGCACTTGGGTAAGTGCACATGGTTTCATATTGAACGTAGGGTGCACACATTTCACAATGTTGCATGAACTTGAGTAAGTGTCCGAGGATTACCTGGAATTGCGCATGACACAGAGTTATATATATATGAGGTCGAGGAGCCTATGTGGTTATGAGGCTGGTGATCTAGGATGCAAATAGGCCAATGCACCTATTCTTGTAAAATGTAATTGTACTAAAGTTATTAATGATATCACATCATTTCACATAGACATATTAGATGAAAAGAGACGATGGGATAAATCCATTGGAAAAGGGAAAAGGGGGGGACTTAAGTCCTAAGGAATATTTTATTAATATTTTTGAAAAGTGTAATTTATGGATAATTATTTATCCTAAATTTCTTGAGGGATGGGAATGGGTCACTAAGTGGCTAAAGATACTTCTGAAGGTGACAAGTGTCCAATTTAAGGCATGCAATATATATTGTTGGATTTAGTGTATTTCAAAGAGGAGAACTCATTTGGGGGAATTATTCATAAATTTTCTCATGTGTAGAAGGGGTCGGACAATGGGGAGAAAGTACAACTATTACC
Source organism: Picea engelmannii (assembly GCA_009831015.1). Taxonomy (NCBI): domain Eukaryota; kingdom Viridiplantae; phylum Streptophyta; class Pinopsida; order Pinales; family Pinaceae; genus Picea; species Picea engelmannii. The sequence goes on along the minus strand of ML817800.1, from coordinate 118,328 downwards.
TTATATGTAGATAAAATATTGTAAGGGGTTTTATGTATTGTAACAAGTTTATTTTTTGTCAAAGAGGTGGGTTATCAGGCCCGTAAGTAGTCTCTCTAGGTGATATATTTGTTGTCAAAGAGGTGGGTTTCTAGGCCCATGAGCAGTCTCTCCAGATGAGAGTTTTGTTGGTAATTGTTCCCTAGTGCACTGGGCATTAGTTGCAGGGCTCTGATAATTCCTATCTAGCCTGTTTCTGGAACCCTGGAAATGAAGTGGGGAAGACGAGGCACTATTGAGTAGAGAAGGGGCACACTTCCTTGGGTGTGATAGGCATGTGGGGAATGAGAGACAGTAGGCTAGTTGAAGCAATGGCACCTTGGATTGAGAAATTATGTTTATTTCCAGATCTTATCTTGGCATTAGGAAACCTTTTTCCTTGGTGGAGCTAAGACCCATCTCGGGGGTGACCTATTGTTGAAAGTATATGAGTATAAAATTCTATGGCTAGGAGGAACATTTGATTTATGCTTGCAGTTGGCGACTTTTCATAAAATATAAGTGTCTTTACGTGCTTGTCTCATTTACTATGTGCTTAGTTATCAATGTTTAATATGTGTTTAATTCTTATATGTTGTTGCATATAAGTAATTGTTGTTATTATATATTATGTTGCTTGCACATGTATGTGTTGTGTTGATAGTCAGTATTTGTAGTCATGCATGATATTGATAGTTTTTGTTAGTTTTCTTGTTATGTTAACCTTCTGATATTGGTTATAAATATCTGATACGAGGTTAGAATGGTCATGCTTGCAAGGAAATACTCTGTGTGCACCAGAGGCCTAATTTACTTCTGTGTACAAGGAACAATTTTGTGTGCACAAGGTGAATAGAATTGGAATGTGACTGATATAGGAAGAAATTGGTGGCCACCCACCTATTCCACTAGCTCAAAATAGGGGTTTCCACCTTTTCATTTTTTCTACAACTTTTTAGGATTGTTTTGAGGCCCTAAACTATGTTTTTTGGGCATGCCATAGTCACACAATAGGTTGTAGCCATAGTATGATGAAAACATGTGTATTCCTTGGATATACCTTTAAAACGAGTTATCGTGCGCTCAAAACAAAGATCATATGCAAAGGTTACGGCCTTGGGAAGTTTATGTACCAACTACCCCCATTGGGGCCCACAAACCTTTTGATGTTTCATCTTCCTGGATTAGGGTTTTGGATTTTATTTATGTTAAAAAGGCCTTTGGAGACTCATTGTAACCATCATCATCTTCTTTCGAATGAGTGTATCCTTCACATATCTTCTTAGAGATAAGCTGCCACCATTCTAGTGAGTCATTAACTCTTTAATTTTACAGTTTCTATACATTCTCTCATTAATAAAATTGCGCATTAGTGTATTTCTATGTTTATTTCAATATCTCTGTATATTTCATTTTTATATCTCTACCTTAATTTCATTCTCAAAATAATCTAGATCAGTGGTATCATAGTAGGCTACTCCTTGTTGTTTCTTAGGGCATGTCCCCGATGAGGTCAGGGTATAAAGAGTTGGATCTCGAGCTAGTTTCTATTAAGGACGACTTCTCACGCTAGCCCAAGAAGCCTCCCATGGCAGAAGAAAAGAGAGACATGAGATCATAATATCCCATCAAGTTGTTTCTAATGGAATCCCTTGTGCAACAGAGGAATGATAAGTTGGATAGTTTTTCCCAAATTGTTCAATGATTACCAACAATAACAGGCGCATCTTTGTCAAGAAATCTCTTTAGAGATGCTACCCCATTCAAGGTACAAGTTAATTTTTATATTCCCGTATTTTAAGTTCAGATCATTGCGGATGCTTTGGAAAATGGTTAAATTTTCTAGAAGGTTATTTATCTGTTCACAATTTTTCCGACATAGAAAGATCACCTTTTCACTCCTTAAGGCTCTCCCCCATGTCAAAAATTGGTTGGAAACTTATTGGGAGGAAAATTCCACAGAGGATTCTGAAATATTTGGGGTTGATCCCAATTGGGAATTTTTTATGGATGCAGTAAAGGAAACAATTTTACCTTGTGGGAAACTATGATGACCAATACATGAGATGGACCACACTACATCAAAAGTGGGACCAAACAGTACTGGAGTTCAAAAATACCTTTCATACCTTGTGCACCAAGTTGGGTATCAAAGAATCTGAGTGGAATTTGGTTCTGACATACTGCGGGGCTCTACATGGGTACATCCAAACCAAAATGGAGTTATTGACATATCATGATTGGGAGCTACTTATAGATGTGTTGTCAAAATTGAGTAGAAATTTAAGCAACAAAATAAGTGGGAATTTGGGTCTGCAAATCTGCAACAACCAAAGTATGGTAAAGGCATCCCTAACTCATAGAAAAATCAACCTCAAGACAACCAATCCAATCCATAGGAAAATAAGGGTAACATGAATATGAAGAAGGAAATTGAGAAGTGGTGAAACTTCCAAAAAATCCCTTGGCACAACATAGATTAATGTCACTCAAAACAATCATTGGTGGTGAAACTCAAATAAATAGATATGAACCCTGACTCAGACTCTGATTCAGACAATAATAAATGGATAAAAATCAATGATTCAGAACCTACTGCTATTTCCGTGACCACAACAATCCAACTAGAAGAACCAGAGGATCCCAAGGAGTGGGAGATCCTTTTCCATTCATAGATGTGGGTGAAGGGGACCCATGTACTTTTTATTGTTGATAGCGGAAGAAAAAAGAACCTCATCTCAGTAGAGGTCATCAAGAAGTTGGATTTGTCGAAAACACCACACCTGTAGTCATACAACATCATATGGATTCACTAGGGATGAAATCTTTGTGTCAGCTAGCATTTCCTCCTATCATACGACATCAATCCCTTCAAGGATGATGTACTATGTGAGGTTTTCCCAATAGAAGTATGTGATGTTATGTTAGGCTAGCCATATATGTGGAGGCATCATTTTTTTTATGAGTCTCAACCCGGTAGCATCATTGCTACTCTGGGGGGTTAACCCTATAGGATACCAAAGGTATTTTTGACTACTGTATCGACAAAACAATGTTGCAAAGTAATGTATCATACCACAAGTTTTAAAGACTCTTCACAACCTGTTCAAAATAGAAGGACATTGAAACCACTACAGACTCGGCCCAATACCCTTCTATCCAACAGAAGAAGATCAACAATATTGTAGAAGAGCACCAAGATATTCCCACTGCACCTACAAGGGTGCCTCCACACTTCCTAGTTAAATCAAGTTATGATAAATCCCTTAATGTTATTCATGTTGCATTTTCATCGACAGAGTCCTACCACACTTTGATAGATCATGCATCCATATTAATTAAATATATCCAACCTGTCCAACAATAGGTTCATAACAACCTTCAACAAGATAAGAAGGACAACTTCTTCAGCAAGGCAAACAACTCACTAAGGTTCAAATTCAACAAAAGATTCATTGAGGAATTCACACAATGGAGAAAATTGCTTCCTAAGGGGGGAATATTGATCCAGGTGGAAATCGATGGCCACCCACTTATTGTATTGATTCAAAAAAGGGGTTTCCACCTTAACATTGTTTCTACAACTTTTTGGGTCCTAAAATTCTAGGGTTGTTTTGAGGCCCTAAGAATTTTTTTTTGGTTCCTCCACAATAACATTGTATGAATTATCCAAAGTGTGATGAAAAAAGTGTATTCCTCATAAATACATTTCAAATGAGCTATCGTTCACCCCAAACATAGATCGTATGCAAAAGTTATGGTCTTGGGAAGTTGATGTACCAACTACCCCCATCGGGGCTCACAAACCTTTTGGTGTTTCATATTTCGAGGTTAGGGTTTTGGATTTTATTTATGTTAAAAAGGAATCTAGAGCCTCATCGTAACCATCATCATCTTCTTTTGAATGAGCATATTCATCACATCTCTTCTTAGAGATAAKCTACCACCATTCTAGTATATTTTATTTCCTTTTATTTCATTAGAAATGCATGTMATATATATGTACTCTGGGATGAAGAGATAAGCTACCACCACTCTGTAATTTTACAGTTCTTATACATTCTCTCATTAATAAAAATTGTGCATTATTGTATTTATGTGTTTATTTAAATATATTTTTATATTTCATTTTTATATCTCTTCCTTCATTCCATTCTCAAAATAATTYGTATCGATGATGCCATAATGGGTGCAAGTGCAGTAGTGATCTCATGTTCAATATGAAATATGTGCACAGTAAAGCAATGTTCTTAGTATGCTTGGGTGCGCAATTKCATTGTGTTACTTCCACTATTTTAAGTTGTGTAAAAAGAGTAAATTTTGTGTGGTGATCCAAATTGGGGATGAGCATGTTACTTCAAGTATTACTGCGCAAACTTATTTTATAGAGTAGAATCTGCGCACTGGATTTTAGAGTAGTATTTCTCACTAGTAGGATGGGTAAGGTTACAAACTGGTATCAAAGAAATTTGGTAATGGGGTATGTTTGTAACTCCCCCAACCACCAACAGGTTAGGCAACTCTAAATCTTGGACATCTCTCTTAGCTTTGATTCCATTTTGTAATGCCCCCAACAACCAACAGGTCGGGAAACACCACTTCTTGGACATCTCTCTGTAATACCACCAACAAACTGCTAAGATCTGATAGCAGGGTAATTGTTCATCCGAGAGTACATATATATTACATGCATTTATAATGAAATAAAAGGAAATAAAATATACTACTACTATACTAACTCATGCGAAATTGACCATAAATCATACATGAAATGAAGAACATGATAACATTGTAAGAATCACATACATGAAATGAAGAACATGATAACATTGTAAGAATCACATACATGGACAATAGACATCATTAAACACATAATTTATACTTATCTTTGGATTGTGAAGACCATCGACTGCGTGCAGATCTTCCACGAACCTCCCAGCCTTATACCACCCTACTCATCACTCTTAGCAGTGGGTCACCCCAGAGCTGAGACTAAAATCCACCGAGCAAGGGATTCTTAGGCTAGGAAAGGCTAACATGAATGTCACATAGTTCAATAGGAAGGATTCTCTCAGGAGCCACTTATGCCCACTACTCATAGACTCTCATTCCCCACATTCCTGTCCCACCCCAGGAGTATACACCTTCACTATCACATAGTTCATCGACTACTCCACCTCCCTTCCAGGGCTCTAGCAACAAGTAAGACAGGAACTCTCAGATCTCTATATCTATTACTAGACTTACTCCAGGAGAATTCACTTCCTCAATGCACTCTCTCACCTGGAGAGAGTTTCTCACAGTCTTGAGAAACTGCCTCTTCAATATACAGGCCTGACAACCCACCTTTGCAAACCACAGGCATGACAACCTATTTCTTTTGTCCATCTCCTAAGACAAATGGGAAAGGGTGGAGGAAAAAATAGAAATACGGTAAGGCGGAGTATGGCTCAAAAAAGTACCAGTGCGCGTAAGTTATCGAGGTTCATGATGGTCACAAGTTCAACAATGGAGAAAATGGTTGTCTGCCTAATTTTTGGTGCGTGAGTGAACTTGTTAGGATAAAGGTGGCTGACTGGTCAAAGAATGGCGAGAATGGTGAGAGTGTGAGAGCCAACTGTGTGTCCCTCCCAAACCTCTATGATTCCCCCCTTAAAAATACATGTGCCTAAGATGACATCTGTCACTCATGAAGCTTGTTCCTTTCCATTTGGAAGTCATTCGCTCTTTGCAAAGGAGATTAGGATATTATCATATCCTTCTATCAACATTTAAAATAATAATAAATTATTCTTAGACTTAAGCTCTTAACCTTAGTCCCTATATCCATCCTCTCGGCCCCCTCTCCCTTACCCAGCCTAGTGGAGCTTAGTCTACCATACTCTCTCTTCATGGTCATGAAACAATGTTTTTATATCAATAATATGAATATTTACATGTACAAAACATGCTCCTGGCCTTTAACACCTAGGCTCACCGTCCTCATAAATACTTAATAATATTATCTTATAATTGCTTGGCTCACCAACCTACAAACATGTTACAATTCATAAATACAACTGGGGCTCGTCCTTGGGGATATTACAATCCCCTCCCCTTATTTTTGCACTGTCCTCAGTGCAGATTATTTACACAGCAGTAACACAATTTTCAAAATATTAAAAAAGATGTGGGGATTATGCCCGCATAGCATCCTCATGCTCCCATGTCGCGTCCTTAGGACCATACCAGGTTCATTGGACCTTTACAAGCCCTATGGATTGATTCCAAAACTGCTTTCTCTTTCAGTCCAATATGCACACTAGATGCACTTGCAAGGTGCCTTCTTTCTCCACCTGGATCACATTCCAATCAATCTCATGATTAGGATCATGTATATACTTATTGAGTAATGAAACATGAAATACATTATGAAAACTCATGGATGCAGGAAATGCAAGCATATAAGAAACTGGTCCAATCCTTTCTAGGATTTCAAATGGTCCACAATATCTGGCTTCCAACATGGAACAATTTCCCATCTTCAGGGAATTTATGTTGTCTTTTACTTTCAAGAAAGCATGATCACCCACTTTAAAATCCCTGTGGGTTTTATTCTTATCATCATAACGTTTCTATCTATCTTGGGCATCCTTCAAATTCTTCTTAATCTTCAACATTTTCTCTTCCATTTCCTTGAGAAACTTTGGCCCAATTATTTCTCAGATGGGTTGTCCCAACTTATTGGTGTGTTGCACTTTCTGCCATAAAGTGCTTCAAACAGGCTCATCTTCAGTGATGCTTGATACCCATTGTTGTAAGAAAATTCTACCAAGTGTATATAATCCTCCCATTTATATGGTTTGTCTATCACATACATCCTTAGCATGTCTTCTATCACTTCATTCACCCTTTATGTTTTCCCATCAGACTCAGGATGATAGGTTGTGTTGAAGTTCAGGTTCGTTCTAAACCCCTTGAATAACCCTTTCCAAAACTTTGAGGTAAATTTCGGGTCTCTGTCAGACACAATTGTCTTGGGTATGCCATGCATTCATGCTACTTCCCTCATATAGATATCAACAACATTAGCCGCTTTGTGAGTAGTCTTCAATGGAATAAAATGGGTAGCTTTAGTAAGCTTATCCACCACCACCATGATGGAATCATGTTGTTTGTTTGTTCTGGGTAATCCTGTGATGAAATCCATTGTCACCACTTCCCACTTCCACTTAGGAATGGGTAACGAATGCAGTAAACCAACTGGGTGTCTATGCACAGCCTTTACCTTTTGACATTCCAAGCATTTATCTATGTATTCAGCAATCTCCCTCTTCATGTCGGGCCAATAATATTGGATCTTGACTGTTAAAATTGTTTTTTGATATCCTGGGTGTCATGCATAAGGCACATTATGAATCTCTTTTAAAATTACACTCCTCAATTTCATAGAATTGGGTACATATACCCTGTTTCTATACCGAAAGATTCCATCAATTACCAATCCATAATCCTCAACCTTCTACTGCATTTTATCTTGCTGCAATTTTGCTACCAATTCCTTGTACTGCAAATTTGAATTTGCAGCTTCATAAATTCTTCCTTTAAGATCCGTCTGGTACATGCTAATGGTTATAGCATGCAGTTCATGCACCCTCTTGTTGAGTGCATCGACCACTTTGTTCTCCTTTCCTTTGATGTGTTTGATATCAAATTCATACTCATAGAGGAATTCCAACCATCTACTCTACCTAGCATTCAAGGTAGGCTGATCAAACAAATACTTGACCAGTGCTCCAATTGCTCCGAAGCCATGAGGTAATGTGTCCATTTCTTTAGAGCATGTACAATGGCTGCCAACTCCAAATCATGAGTGGCGTAGAGATTTTCATGATATTTCAATTTTCTTGATTCAGAACATACCACAAACCCATTTTGACTGAGGACTCCACCCAGTCCTTCTTTACATGCATTTGTGCATACAATGAAGTCTTCATTTGGATCTACAATCTTCAGAATTGGAGCACTGGTAAAGTGCACCATAAACAATGAACAAGGCGAGTTTGTTGGTGTTTTCCTTCTGACAGAGGTGCAAAAGTAATATAAACTTAGAGACCCAGATGAAAGGCTAAAAACATACTTTGTGGTTAAGTTCTACGAGATTCATGTACCATCTGATTGTTAGCATCGTGGTGGAAAGAATACAAGAAATTCACAAACACGAGTATTGGCTGGTACAACACAGTAAATTTTTGAGAGCCATACATGTATCTGATGGAATTAATCTGTCGATTATATAGATAAAAGGATTGCTCCAAATTTTCATAGGCATGGATTCCCTTAGCATACATTGTGGAAATTTCGGGGAGCAACTTCAATTGGGGAACCATTATCTCCAAGAAGCTTAGTATAAATATTTCACAGGATCAGACACCAAAGGAAGGAGAGGTTCCAACTTTCTACATGGCATCCTACTTGTTGGATGTAATTTATGCAATGAACATATTTGTAGGTATTAATTTGAGCTAGCATGTTTTTTAATTTCCTATACATGTTTATTTCAGCATATTGTGGGAAAATAGATATAAGATATCATATGCTTTAATATGCAATGAGTTCCTAGACAAGGCTTACTTTCTCATTTTTAGAAAAGAGTTCCCTCGGCTTTTGGTGGTGGAAAAGAAGATGATAGCAAACGTTGGCCACTGGTGTAACATCCCTAGCCACCAATAGGCAGGGAAACATCACTTCTTGGACATATCTCTTAGCTCTGATACCAATTTGTAATGTCCCTCGGTCGGTGACCCCAGTCGAGTAACGCTACCAAAGAAACCTTTTCTTTTCTTTTACTGCTTTGATACCATTTCTATGACATTCCTGGCCTTAAACAACAGGCCAGGCCATGCCGCTGAGTAACTTTGCAGAAATAATCACATATAAAACTTAACCAGAGGATAGAGATAACATTTGGTATTCACACATATAAATATATATCTATCTAATGCAATTAAACAGACTATAATACCCTACTCATACACATGTTCATGCGGAAGCAACATTGACACCTACATGCAACATATATATACATGCATTACTCATTAATTATAATGAAAATACAAATACACAACATACAATGAACATATAATTGGTACTTGTATTTTAATAGGTGACCACCAACTGCATGCATGCCTTCCATGAACGTCCCAGCCTTATACCACACTGCTCATTATGCTCAACAGTGGGTCACCCCTAAGCTGGGACTAAACTCCACCGAGCAATGGAATTCTAGGCTTGGAAAGGACAACAAGGAAGTTGCACAGAACAATAGGAAGGATATTTTATCCTAGGAGCCACTTATGCCCACAACCCACAAACCCTCATTCCCCACATGCCTGCTCCACCCTAGGAGGGTACACCTTCACTAATACAAGTCCATTGACTACTACACCTCCCTCACCTTGGGCTTCAACAACAGGCTTGAACAAAATTCTCAGAGTATTGTAGCTGCTATGGGACTCCCTCCAAGAGAAATCACTTCCCAACAAACTCTCTCACCTAGGAGAGTTGCTCATAGGCTTGACAACCTGCTTCTTCAATTCAACTCCTAAGCAATACAACAACAACATTCAACTAACACACGGGCGACGACAGCAATAGAAAAAGGGTATGGACACCGAAAGTGGAAACAACTAAACATTAAGACACAACATGGCTCAGGCGAATACAAATGTGTCAGGCTTCAAAGGAAAAACACACAGGATGATTTCTAGTAACTGTAGGTTACAATCGTGTGTGCATCAGTGGGGAGTGTGGCTCTCTTCCAAGGTGTCTAACCTCATGAGAGTACAGATGCAATGGTGAAGGATCCATGACATTCATGATAATCATGAGACTCCTAAGCATGGTGATCGAACCCCCAAATGAGTTGAATTTCCCACCTAAAACTACATGCGCTCAGGTTGACATATGTCTCCCTGAAGCCGCATGATTTCCACTTAACACTCATCCCCCTTTCCCCAATAAACTTAGGACAACATGCTTATATCAAACCTTATCTTCTAGCAAATAATAATATAATATTATTCCTTTAGAGGTAAGCCTTCTAGCTTAGTCATTGTTCCTAGACACTTAGCCCCTTCCCCACCTAGTGGAGCTTAGTCCCCCATAACTCTTTCTTCATGGAGGGTCTACACGCAACAGTGTAATTTTATTAATGATATGTGTGTATTTACATATACCAAATCAGGCTCATTGGCCTTAACATCTGGCTCACTAGCCTAATAAACACATAAGTCTCTCAGCTTATAACCACTTGCCTCACCAACCTATAAGCACAATTACAATTCAGTAGGGGCTCATCCTTGGGGTGTTACAATCCCCTCCCCTTATTTTTTCATTGTTTTCAATGAAAATATTTACACAACAACAACAAGAGTTCCAAAATCTTCAGAAAGATGTGGGTACTTTTCTTGCATAGCATCTTCATGATCCCATGTTGCGTCGTCAGGACCGTACTAGGTCCACTGAACCTTTACAAGATTTATGACTTGATTCCAGAGTTGCTTTCTCTTCCAGTCCAGTATGCGCACATGCTTCACTTGCAAAGCGCCTTCTTTTTCCACCTGGATCACATTCGAATAAATCTCATAATTAAGATTAGGTGTATACTTCTTGAGCAATGATACATGGAATACATTATGAAAAGTCATGGATGCAGGAAATGCAATCATATAAGCTACTGGTCCAATCCTTTCTAGGATTTCAAATGGTCCACAAAATTTGGCTTCCAACTTGGAACAACTTCCCATCTTCAGGGAACTTTTGTTCGTTTTCACCTTCATGAAAACATGGTTACCCACTTTAAACTCTTTGTGGTCTCTACCTTTGTCTACATAAGTTTTCTATCTGTCTTGGGAAGCCTTCAAATTTTGTTTAATCTTCAACATTTTCTCTTCCATTTCCTTGAGCAAATCCAACCCAACCACTACCGTATCAGCTAGATTGTCCCAACTTATTGGGGTGTTTCACTTTCTGCCATAAAGTGATTCAAATGGGCTCATCTTTAGCGGTGCTTGATACCCATTGTTGTAGGAAAATTCTACCAAGTGTAGATAATATTCCCATTTATATGGTTTTTCCATCACATACATCCTTAGCATGTCTTCTATCACTTGGTTTACTCTTTCTTTTTTTCCATCTGACTCGGGGTGATAGGATGTGCTGAAGTTTAGGTTCGTTCTGAACCCCTCGAATAGTCCTCTCTAGAACCTTGAGGTAAAATTTGGGTCTCTGTGAGACACAATTGTCTTGGGAATACCATGCAATCATGTTACCTCCCTCATATAGATATCAACAACGTTAGTTTCCTTGTGAGTGGTCTTCAATGGAATAAAATGGGCAGCTTTAGTAAGCTTTTCCACTACTACCATGATTGCATCATGTTGCTTTCTTGTTCTGGGCAATCCTGTGATGAAATCCATTGTCACCACTTCCCACTTCCACTCAAGGATGATTAATGTCTATATAAAACTAGCTGGGTGTCTATGCTCAACCTTTACCTTTTGACATTCCAAGCATTTGGAAATAAATTCAACAACTTCCTTCTTCTTGCTTGACCAATAATATTGGCTTTTGACTGCTGAAATTGTTTTCTGATATTTTGGGTGTCTTGCATAAGGTACATTGTGCATTTCTTTTAAAATAACACTCTTCAATTCATAAGATTTGGGTACATAAACTTTGTTTCTGTACAAGAGAATTCCATCAATTCCCAATTCGAAGTCTTCAGCCTTTTGCTGCATTTTACCTTGCTGCAATTTTGTTACCAATTATATGTACTATGAAACAACTTTTGCAGCCTTAGAGATTCTTCCTTGATGATCCATCTGATACATGCTGATGGATGTAACATGCAGTTCATGCACTCTCTTGCTGAGTGCATCAACCACTTTGTTCTCCTTTCCTTTGATGTGCTTGACATCAAAGTCATATTCACAGAGGAATTCCAACCCTCTGCTCTGTCTGGCATTCAATGTAGGCTGATCAAACAAATACTTCAGACCATGATGGTATGTCCTGATCTAAAAGATATTTCCCATGAGGTAATGTCTCCATTTATTTAGAGCATGTACAATGGCTTCCAACTCCAAATCGTGAGTGGCGTAGATCCTTTCATGCCCTTTCAATTTTCTTCATTCATAACATACCATAAACCAATTTTGACTGAGGACTCCACCTAGTCCTTCTTTAAATGCATTTGTGCATACAATGAAATCTTCATTTGGATCTGAAATATTTAGAATTGGAGCACTATTTAACAACTTCTTCAATTGTTGGAAGATTCTTTCACATTCTTCGGTCCATTGAAATTTTTTCCCCTTCCTTTGCAAGGAAGTGATGGGGTGAGCTATTCTCGAAAACCCTTCAATGAAACTTCTATACTAGCTACCTAGACCCATGAAAGATCTGAATTATGTCACATTTTTAGGTGTGTTACACCCTTTAATGGCCTAAATATTTTCAATATCCACGACTATCCCTTCTTCCGATATGATATGCCCCAAATAGTGAATTCTATTTTGATATAGAGAGCACTTGCTCAATTTGGAATACAACTAATGCTCTATTATAACTTGCAAGACCATCCTCAAATGATGCTCATGATATTCTTCCGACTTGGAATATACAAGGATTCCATCCAAAAAGACAATGACAAACTTGTCCAAATATTCCCTGAAAATGCCATTCATTAAGCACATAAAAATAGCGGGTGCATTTGATAACCCAAATGGCACCACTATGAAATCATAATGACCATACCTTGTCCTAAAGGAGGTTTTGCTGATATCTTCCTCTTTAATCATTACCTGATGATATCCTGACCTGATATCTATCTTTGAAAATATCTTTGCATCCTTCAATTGATCAAAGAGATCATAAATCCTTGGCAGAGGATACTTGTTCTTTATAGTTACTTTATTCAACTGTCTGAAGTCGATGCACAATCTCAATGTCCCATATTTCTTCTTCACAAAAAATACCAGGGTACCCTAAGGTGATGCACTTGGGCGTATATACCCCTTCTTCAAAATCTCTTCAGGATGCATTTGCAGTTCCTTTAGCTCTGGTGTACTCATTCTGTAGGGAGTCTTTGACACTGGGGTTGCTCCAATCATAAAATTTATAGAGAAATCAATATCTCTTTTGGGAGGTAGTCATGTTACCTCCTTGAAGACATCTTCAAAATATTCCAAGACTACATGGTCCTCCAGAATTGGTACCTTATCCTTATATGCTTCCTCCATATGAGCTGCAAATATTTGACAACCTTTTCTATAGCATTTCTTCAGCTGCATTGCTAAAATTTCTCTGATAGTAACTGCCCTGGAAATTCCTTGGATTTTTTTTCCGAATTCCTTCCTCATATAGGCAAGTGAATTCCTTGTTACGACAGTCTAATATGGCATGGTGTTGGTCCAACCAATCCATACCAATTAGGAAATCATATGATCCTAAAGGAAAGATATTGAGATCCACCTTGGTACTTATTCCATTCATTCCCACTGGACATGATTTAACTAACTCAAAAACTTTCCTCTTGGCTCTTGTATCCAGATGTACCAACCAAGATTTCTCATGCTTATTTCATGGAAAATGTAATCCTTCCACAACTTTAGGATCTATGTAACTATGACTAGCTCCTGAGTCTATTAAAATAGTAAATGCATGGTTATTGATCATACCTTCAACTTCAATCAAGTGTGATTGAAACTCAAATTGCTTGTTGTTCAGGGCTGCATAGATTCTTGGTACTCTCCTGCCCATGTCCTTCACTCTTTCATCTCCTTGAACATTGTGAACAACTCTCATATTGTCCTTTCTGTGAGGACAATCTCTATACATATGATCTCCTTTGCAACCCCAACATTCTATAGGTGTCTACTTTGGCCTTTTCCCACCTACTTTAGCCATCCTGGGATCTCTCAAAATCGGTTGTCCTTGAGGATTGTTCCTGAAAAATGGTGGTTTGTTTCCCTTCTGCCTATGTTCCCTCTTAAACTTTTTGTATTCCCAAGATTTTTAAAAAGTAGGCTTCTCTTTTTGCTGATAATATAAGAATTTTGATCTCCTTATGGTTTCTTCCATAGTTTTAGGACCATCATAATGGATATTGTCACTGATGGAAGATGGCAGTCCACTCATATACCGTTGAATCTTAATTGTCTCATCCTTGATGAAGGGACCATAATTCAACAACTTCAATAATATTCTTTCATACTCATCAATGGACAGACTTCCCAGCTTGAGTTCAAAGAACTCTTTCATTTTCTTGTCATAATACCTCTTAGTTAGGTACTTCCTTTCAAAATGTCTCTTGAATTCCCTCCATGTAACATTATTGTCTATGACGTGTTGTACTTGCACAAGTTGATCCCACCATACATATGCCTTCCCTTTGAGTTGATAGATGGCAATTATTCCTTCCACATGAGAAGAATAATTATGCAATTGAAAATACTTTCTCATGCCCAACAACCATGTCTCTGCATATTCATCCTTCTTGTGCTCCCCATCAAACATAGGAGGTTTTATTTTGTTCATTTCCCCTCGTAGCTCATCTTCCCCAAACCTCTTATGCTTCCTAACAGGGGATGGACTTGATTTGTTGTGTTCTCTCTTATTGGAATGCCTTGGGGAGTGTTGGTGATGTCGGCTAATACTTCTTGTTCTTCTGGGACCTCCTGATTTGCTTGAGCCACTATCCTTATCCAATTTATTTTCTATTCTTTTCAGGCTCTGCATCAACTTGACGTTGAATTCTCCCTGTTTCTCCTTGGATTTCATGAGATTTTTGTTATCTTCTCAGTGAGTTTTTACATCTTTTTGCAACTTTTTAATGATTTTATTCATGTTCTCTTATTTATCTATCTCTTCTCCATGCCCATGGGAGTTCAATCCTTCAACTCCCAAATGGACATCCATTCCTCTAAGTTCATCCTCCGAAATGTAAGCATCATGTGCCTCCTCCATGCTCTGCACTATGAAACAACTTGGTTCGGCCCGTCAATTTTTAACTCTGCAAAAATGTGCATTCAACCGGATTTTTTTCAGGCTATTAGTATTTAATAATTTTCCATAGGAACTTAAACAATCTGATTCAACAAAAAGAATATTAGAATCCATTTTCGATGGGTCTGCGTCACTCAAGAATCCCCACGATTCTATCTCTAAGCCCCATTCTATTCTATAACAATTCACCATTTAACATTAGACTCTTTTATTCATCCTTTGGTTCGCATGTGACCGCGACTGTGACCCAATGATTATGATCTAGGTGCTTATCTGAAAACTTGAAATTTCAGGCTCCGGGCTTCGACGGATTTCAAAGCACATCAAAAAAATTCTCTCAGAGTGTCAGATTGGTGAACTCACGAAGTAGGGTGGATCAATAATCCACATCTCCTAGCATCCAATGGATGATACTTGCGATGGAACTCCAATTTTCAGGGTTTCGAGACTTCAGAGCTTCAGGGCTCCATAACTTCGAATGATTCCACCATTGCACAACCCATAAATCCTGAATCGTGAGTCTCTGCATACTTCCACAACACCCTGGTGTTGTCACTTTACTTCGATGTAACAGATTTTCGGGGTTTTCTTCCTCCCATTTTATCATGAGGAGTGTCCAATCTCTGGACTTCACAATCTAACACCACACATCCACTGGGGCCCACGATTTCCATGCTCGAACTAATAAATGTATAAAACGTCACATCAAACTTTATACTTTTCCAATTGCGGGGACAAGGGTTGGTGGTTTTGGAGTAACCCGCTGATCGTTCCACAATTTTCCCTAGACTGACATGTACCTCTTCTGGGAAACCGTGGTTTGGATTGTGGGACTGCCTTGTAGAATTATCTGTCGTGCAACTTGGATCTCCACAATTCCTACCAGCCCTTGATCTTGATATATCGTGACCAAAGTTAATGCAAGCTCGATCCAACTAACTTCTTCTTCACACTTAAATACCTTGTGCCACCACTAGGAGTGCCACTCTATAGGACACACGAAGTTGACACGTGGTCCAATCAGATGGGTGACATATGACACATCCTAACTGTATTTCCATATTACCAAGGTTCTTAACTCACTGACACATGGCACACATCCCATGTGTCCATTTCATCCCTAGTGACATCAACATGCCACGTCACTCTGGGACTTTGAGCTTCGAGAGGTTTCACCTTAGCATACCTCGTTTCTCCCGAACGCCAAACTCTCGAATAAGCCGATCTTTTGAAATGTGTCTCTTGCAACGAATGGTCCATATTAACTCTGTACTTCAGGATTTTGTGCATCAACACACTCCATTTATCCCGAACGACGTATTCCTGAACAAGCTAACTTGTCGACACGTGTTCCTTGCTTGGATCAACGGACATGAAATACATGAAGTTCACACTTTCTTCTCTACACATGACCGAGAGTTGTGACCTCGACTTAACATTTGGGCACTTATCTCACTTTTCAATATCGAGAGTCGTGTTTTAATGAACCATGAAGATCAACGTCCAGGAGTGATTGTAGAAACTCAACTTGCTCACGCTTTAATTTCCTTCTCGATCTTTGCAATGCAAATATACGTGCTTGTAGTGGTATCAATATCCATCATTGATCTATTGTTCTAGAAAGATCAACGATCCTAAAGGATTGCAGAGTCTCAACTTGTTCACGCTTTAATTTCTTGCGATTTACGCAATGGTTCTCTACCATTGATCTCCCCTCAATGAGATCTGACAGTCGTGATTTAATATTCACTTGATCTAATGGCTCAGCTTCAAACCTTGCGGTTCCAAACCCCCGATTACTATAGTCTCTTTTCTCTGTTATCTTTCTTGAACCGATATACCTCTTGAGATTCCAAACATGGCCAAGGTGTTCTCTTGGCACTCTGGGATGCTCTGAATTCAAATTTTGACCTTCAAAACAACAATTTTCTCCAAGCTTTTGATTCCATAACCACTTATATGGCTTAATTCAGGCCAAGTGTCAAAAACTTGGCTTTGAACTTCAATTTTTTCCATTTCGACAAAATTTATTTTATGAAACTTTTCCTTCAGCTTCCACTAGCATGGTCCATCCAGGATCAGTGTTGAAACCATGGATTTGATACCAATTTGTAACGTTCCCAACCACCAACAACCTAGAAAAAGTCACTTCTTGGACATCTCTCTTAGCTATGATACCAATTTGTAACATCCCTCGGCTGATGACCCCGAACAACTAATGCTACCGAAGAACCCTTTTCTTTTCCTTTACTGCTCTAATACCATTTATGTGACATTCCTGACCTTAAACAATAGGCCAGGCCATGCCACCGAGTGACTTTGTATAAATAATCACATATAAAACTTAACTGGAGGATAGAGATAATATCTAGTATTCACACATATAAATATATATCTATCTAATGTAATTAAACATATGACAATACCCTACTCATACACTTGCTCATGCGGAAGAAACATTAACACCTACATGAAACACACACACACACACACACACACACACACATATATATATATATATATATATATATATATATATATATATATATATATATAAAGGCATTACTCATTAATTATAATGCAAATACAAATATGCAACATACAACGAACAAAGAATTGGTACTTATCTTTTAATAGGTGACCACCAAATGCATGCAGACCTTCCACGAACCTCCCAGCCTTAGACCACGCTTCTCATCATGCTTAGCAGTGGGTCACCCTCGATATGGGACTAAATTCCACCGAGCAAGGGAATTCTAGGCTTGACAAGGACAACAAGGAAGTTGCACAGAACAACAAGAAGGATCTTTTATCTCAGGAGCCACTTATGCCCACAACCCACAGACTTGATTCCCCACATGCCTACTCCACCCCAGGAGGGAACACCTTCACTAATACAAGTCCATCGGCTACTACACCTCCCTTACCTTGGGCTTCAGCAATAGGCTGGACTAGAAGTCTCAGAGTACTGTAGCTGCTAAGAGTACTATAGATGCTAAGAAATTCAACTCCTAAGAAATACAACAACAACATTCAACTAACACACAGGTGATGAAAGTAACAAAAAATGGGTATGGAAACTGAAAGTGGCAACAACCAAACACTAAGACACAACACGGCTCAGGCAAATACAAATGTGTTGGTATTCACAGGAAAAACACACAGGGAGACGTCCAGTAACTGCAAGTTACAATCGCACGTGCATCAGTGGGGAGTGTGGCTCTATTCTAGGGTGTCTAACCTTGTGATAGTACAGACACAATGGTGAACGATTTGTGATAGTCGTGAGAATCCTGAGACTCCTGAGAATGGTGAGAGAATCCCCGAACGAGTTGAATTTCCCAACTAAAAATGCATGCGCTTAGGTTGACACATGTCTCCCTAAAGCCGCATGAGTTCCACTTAACACTCGTCCCCCCTTTCCCCCAGGAACTTAGGAAAACATGCTTATATCAAACCTTAGCTTCTAGGAAATAATAATATAATATTATTCATTTAGAGTTAATCCCTGTAGCTTAGGCCCTATTCCTACACACCTAGCTCCTTCCCCACCTAGTGGAGCTTAGTCCCCCATAACTCTTTCTTCGTGGAGGGTATACACACAATAGTGTAATTTTATTTATGATATGTGTGTATTTACATATACTAAATCAGGATCATTGGCCTTAGCATCTAGCTAACCATCCTAATAAACACATAAGTCTCTCATCTTATAACCACTCGACTCACCAACCTATAAGCATAATTAAAATTCAGCAGGGGCTCGACCTTGGGGTGTTACAACTAGTACTTCAATGAAACTAGCACTTATATTAGAGTGTTTGGAGCTACCCGTTCACCCCACCTTCTCCTTGTTCATGTCCCAGATTTCCTCATTTTGGGGGAGATCTACTTCCATACCATCTTGTAAGGCTACACTGCATCCCTGGTCAAAGACAAGAAGAAATCTTTCATTCCCTATGGTTTCCACATAGGATTTTACATGGTCAGAAACAGTACGCATGTGAAACATGAGGGTCTCAATAAGATTGAGTACCAGTTTCATACAGGTGTCTTTTGAAATCATGATCCCAAGGGATTAGTTCCCTAGCACATGGAGTAGGAATCCTCCTATTGGTCATATTCTCATGATAATTTTGAAGATAAAATATTCACTGAAGGCACCTAGGACTGGGAGGAAGTACTGCAAAGAAGGGCCAAACTGAATGACTAAGTTCAAAGTGATGTCCATGTATGAGAAGGTTGAGAGAATAGAGGAGACAACTCAAGAATCTCTCAAGTTGAGAGAGGAAAGAAGAAAAGTGGAAGCAACATAGGCACAAAGGAGGGGGATGATGTTAGTGGAATAATCCCAGAGAGACATACAAAGGGTAGAGAAAGATCCCCCACTTAACCCTTTGATTGAACCAATGAGGATTACATTGATCAACACCAACGACCGAGAGGTAGAGCCAAATAACTCAAGTGTCGCTCCACCAACAAAAAATGTCAATGAGGAAGAAACTGTCCAAGTGGGATCTCCAATAACAACTGTAGTTCAACAAAGGCCAGCAAGAGTATCAAGTGGAATAGGGGTGCCAATTGTTCTTGTGGACCTAATCACTATATATGATGATGATGAAGGCTCATGTGTTTCACACATATCTCCGGTTGTAATCACCCAGGAGGAAATCCAAGGTGAACTATCTACTCTGGCTCACAATGAAATTGTACTGGAATCTTGGGAGGGCAGCTAGGAAGCTAGAATCACTACTGATGCTAAATTTCTTAGTTCACTGAAAAAACAATCGACAAGAGAGAATCATCTGCATGGTGCCAGCTCCAAATATGACATGGACATAGGTGAACAAGGAGGAACAATGAATCTACTAGAAATTGGCATCCCACTAGATGAACCTTCAATTGGTACTGATCTTTTTCCTACTCCCTCATTTGGAGTGAAGATGCAGCTGATCTTTGAGACCATGCAGGATGAGCAGCCTACAAAGAAGCTAGGAATATCCCCTTCTAAAGAGCCGAGCGTGCCCCCCCATGAAACAGAATAAGAACCAACACAAGAAGAAACCATGGAGAATCTCTACACACTAGGAAGGCTGGGAATACATTTTCCTAGGGTGATCTGTAGATTATGGAGCCTGTGGATGAAATCTTTGATGTGCAAGCCATTGCTTAGGACAGGAAGAGAAAATCCATGATGAAAAGGATGGTCAAGAAAAGAAAAATCACATTGGATAGAACTCTTCTCATAATGATGGAAGAAACACTATTTAATACAGAGCATGTTAATATGACTGAGCTCATTGGAATTGGAATGGCCATAATGGGTGCCACACTTGACAGAGAAAAGAAGGACAAAGAAGAGGTATCCACCATGAAAAAATAATTGGACCATCTTTGTCATCAGGCTGAGTACTACCAGAACTCAACACAGGTGATGATACTTTTAAAGAGAGAGTTCCAATAAATGTATGAGAAATTCAGAAGAGAAAGATACCTCTTCATTGCTCGAATAGTCGATCTTCAAGAAGATACTTTAGTGGGGTTGGCGACCTACAAATATATGCAGTGGTGGTTCAAAAATGCACATCAGGCCTTAGAATGAATTGACTACATCAGTGGAATACAGAAGGGTCATGATTCATAGGAGCATGGTATTCGAGTGTTGATGGGCAGTAACATCGATTGGATACGAAAAGTAGTCGAACACTGGGTGTCCATGGTCCAAGAGACTCAACAAAAAATGAAATAAAGGTGGGTAGAATGCGATAAAAACTGGGAGAAAATCAACCTGGAAATGAAAGGCATTAATTTACCAGAGTTTGGTCCACTGGAAGATTTCACTGACTTACAAGATATTGTTAAACAACATAAAGAGAAATACCTGGCATTGGAAACTGATATTTCAAAGACTTCAAGCATGATCTTGGGTCTAGCGAGGAAGTTCATGGAAGCCTCGATCAAAGCTCTGGTAGTCTTACAACACTTAAGTTTCAAATAGATCAAGTACGAGGAATGGGTAGTAGAGATCAAGGAAGTTCTCTCCACCCCAATGGATCAACATATGTTCCCATATGAAAACACATGCGAAGACCTCTTCTTCTAGTGGTTGGAATATGATAGAAATAATCCACTGTAGTGAAAGGATCCCATGATCTTAGGAGAAAAAAGAGATAGATCTACCACGTGTCATTTTGTTTCACTTAACATGACTTTTGTTAGTGATTTTTAGCTTAGTGATTCTCTATAAATAGGAATATCGACCTCATGTTGAGGGTCGATGGTTTTGGAGGGAACTATTTTTCTGAAATTTTGTAATAGAACTACTTCTATGAAAGTTTATTTAATTAAGAAGTTTTGTTTAGAACCAAAGAAACTTCTATCATCTAAGGTGTGAATGTGTTTTGACCAAGGAGGATTATCTCTGTCTTCAGATTCGATATTTTCTTCTTTGTTGAGTAAGAGTTGTTGTACTTATATTTAAAGTTATCTTATGATTCTTTAATAGTTATTTTATTCTAATTGATGATTGGAAATCGATTGTGTTAACTTGTGATTGATGATAGAGTATTGGAAATTACTTTTCTTGCACTAGATTTTTATCACATGTATGTTTCTTTTCTTCAACTTTTATCCAAGACGATGTTGAATTTCCACTAATTAAAATGGTATTAATGCTAATTTGAAGTTGTTTAGACATTTTTTGTTTTCATTCTAGGGTAAAGGTTATCCTAAACACAACCTTCCACCAAAATGCATAGTTAGATTCTCTCTGTCATCTAGCCTAAAGATTCATCTTTATTTTGTTTTAACGTTAGAAAAATAACCAAAAAAAGAGAACTTCCTAGCCTGAGGATAGGAATTAATAGAAAAGACATATCTGTCTATCAATCAAAATTAAATTCCATCGATAAACCCAACCAGGTCATGAATATGGAGAACCTTACCACTCATCAAATGCTTATGATTCTAATTGGTCCTCTTAGGTGGGTTTGGTTCTTGTTGTTGAGTTAAAGGGATCTCAAACCCCTCAACAAGATCCAAAGGGGAACATAGGAGGATTCATAGGTAGAGGAAGAAGAGTAATTGGTAGAGGCAAAGGGATTATTATTTTCTATAACTGTCAACAACAAGGACAATATACATGTACTATCGCACAACAAATCACATAAAATAAGAGTGCCTGAAGTAAATGATGAAGATCCAAGCGAAGAGGAATCTAACCAACTAGAATGTTCAATGGATTGCTACAGAAATAAGGGATCCGGGGAGAAACATCAATATAGTGACTAGAGGAGGAGTTAATACAGGAGAATATGCACATGATCACAAGAAGGAATCTTAGTGATGGATTCATAAGAATACTCAACCACAACAACATTTTGATGCAAAGAAGGAAAAGGAAACTTTCAAGGAAGCAAAGAAGGATTTTTTGAAGGAGAATGAAGCCTCCACATAAAACAATGCACAGAGGTATGATACTCCTATTTTTGATATGCCTCAGTCTTTGGATAATACTTACAAAGGAGAGAAAATAGAGAAAGTAAGTAACTTAAAGAATTTCCTGGAATCTTGCTTTAAATTACTTAATGATAAGAATTCCATGTATTTGTTTAAAAATATTCTTGAGAAATATAACATAGAAGAAAGGATAGGAAGATAACCTAAGAAGATTAATCAAGTCCATATAAATAAAAGAAATAACACAGATTTTAGGTTTAATGCAAATATAAGAGACTTAAATATGGGAAATGTTATCCTATACTTAGGATCAAATGTCAACATATTTCCAAAGAGGACTTGGGAAGCAGTGGGAGAACCTACACTACGGTATTACAATATCTAATTGAATTTAGAAACCAATAGAGAGTGTTTCCCATAGATAGATTGAAGAATACACTAGTGGATCTAGATGGTGTGTGCACCACAATAGATTTTGAAGTAATGGATATGGTGGATGAGTCTATACCATTTCCAACACTATTGGGAATTGATTGGGCCTTCGATAATCAAGCTAGAATATACTTGAAGACTAGAAATATGATATTTGAAGCTAAGAATTTCATGGTAGTAACACCTTTAGATTCCTCAGATTGTGACAAATATCTAGAACATGTTCTTGACAGTGTCCTAGAGGATTATGTGAACTAGTTGTATAGGATGACTGGGTGAGAAGACTATGTGAATCTAACTGCAGATGGAATAATCAGTTGGAGGAATATCAATTCTGACATGTCATATTTGTATACTGGAATAGAAAACTGGCAGCAAAGATTTCATGAAGTATCTACTAGGAGGTGTGCCAGATTTACATCCGCAGTAAGATGGGTTGGGACAAAAGTAAGACAGTTTCCCACATTTACTGAAGAAGACATTTTATAAAATTTCCTGATAGAGTTCGAATGAGAGGTTTTGGATAGTCATATATTACTAGTGTTGGATATAACACTAAGGGACACACCTACACGATGGTGGGGTGTGCAAGGAGGTAATCCAGGACTAGTATCAATGTAAGTGATTGATGCACATAAGATTTGGTAGGAGTCAGCAGGATAGACCCTTATAGAAGTATGATGGAAGAGGGAACCAAGGACATCATATAAATGATTGCATCACAAAGTGGATATTGGTACAAATAGGGGAATGGATGCATTACTTTTTTCATACATTGGAAGGAATACCTAGAAATTGGTACAAGGAGAAGGAACTGTGCATGGAAACTATGAGTTGGTGTGCAGTGAAACAAAAATTTATTAAGACCTTTGCATTTGAAAGCGAGAATCCATTGGTGGATATGGCATTATAGAGGATTAAAATGAATATATTTGAAGAATATGGGGTAGATACAGTGAGAGTAGACAGATATTACATAAAAGAAACACTTGAACAATTAGTTTATTGTTATCAGGTCGTAGAGGAGGAAGAAGTAGAAGAAAACACACATGACATACATACCGTAGAATGGGAAGGAGAAAGAGGGTTAAAAGGAACTTGGTTACAATTTGAATAATGTATTGTACCTATGAGGATTAAGAAGGTCAATATTGGGATTGAAGAGAAACCCAAGATAGTCAGCATTGGACATTATTAGGACAGTGAGACAATGGAAAAAATAACTGAATTATTGTGCGAATATAGTAACTTATTCCCAACCACATTTTCAAATATGAAAGGGGTAGAAGGAGAACATAGAGAGATGAATATACCCCTCAGACCAAATGCAATACCAGTGAGACATAGGCCATATAGATTAAACCCCATCTATAAGCAGAAGGTTAAGGAAAAAATTGACAGAATGCTAGAGTCAGGAATCATAGAGCCTGTGGAAGAATCAGAGTGGATTAGTCCAATGGTGGTCCAGGAAAAGAAGACTGGAGGGATTAGGATATGTGTGGATCTAAGAAAGTTGAATGATGCATGCCTACATGATCCTTTTCCTACTCCAATTACAGATGAAATTTTATAGAATGTGGGAGGACAGTAAGTCTACTCCTTCACAGATGGATTTTCAAGTTACCATGAGATCAGAATTGCTCCAGAGGATAGATACAAAACAAAATTTGCAACAGAGTGGGGGTCATATCAGTACACAGCAATTCCATTTGGTTTAAAGAATGCACCAACAATGTTTTCAGGAGTAGTAGTAACTACATTCAAGGATTATATACATAATTTTTTAGAATTTTATCTCAATTATTTAACAATATTCAGTTTATTGAAGGACCGTGTATAAATTTTGAGGTTAATGCTATAGAGATGTATGCAATGTCATATTTCCTTGAACATTAATAAATGTATATTCAATACACCATTTGGCATCCTACTTGGACACATTATATGCAAACAAGGCTTGATAGTAGACCCTGCAAATATTGTTGTTATTGTCAAATTACCACAACCAAAGTTAGTGCACCAGTTGAGAGAAACATTGGACCATATAGGGTACTACAGGAAATTTATAAAGGGATATGCAAATATTATTGTGCCCATGGAATAGTTACTAAATAAATACATCATGTTTCAACGAAATGATGAATGCCAAGAGTGATTGGACAAATTGAAGGAGAAGATGGTGACAACACCAATTTTGAGCTCTCCACATTGGACAAAAGAATTTCATGTGCATGTGGATGCTTCATCCATTTCACTTGAAGTAGTTTTGGAACAACCAGGTGAAGGAGACATTGATCACCCAATGTATTTTTCTAGTAGATAGTTATCTGAGTATGAGAAGAACTATAATACTACAGAAAGAGAAGGTCTGGCTATGGTATTTTCCTCACAAAATTTTAGACATTATTTATTGGGTCAACATTTTAAGATGTTTACAGATCATTCCACTTTGAAGTACCTAGTTAACAAGCCATTGTTGGGGTCAAGGATCTATAGATGGTTGTTATTGTTTCAAGAATATGATTTTGAAATCATAGTAAAACCAGGGAAGGTGAATGAAGGAGCATATAATATATCAATAATTACTAATTGAGAGGAGCCAAAGAACTTGAAGGAGAATTTTCCTAATGCTAACTTATTCTTTGTTCAGATTGCTAATTATTATTTTTTTGACATTGTTGTATTTTTGAACATAGGAATGGCTCCCAAGGAATTTATTGTCATGCAGAAAAAATAGTTGGTAGTGCGTGTTGTAGACTATCAGCTGATTGCAGGTCATTTATACAAGCTAGGTGCAGATGGAATTCTAATAAGATGTGTGATGGAGCATGAACACTCCATGGTGCTAGAAAAACCACATGAAGGGATAGATGGAGGGAACTATGTAGGAAATCCTACAACACAGAAGATGTTGTGCACAGGATTATGTTGGCCTACAATATATAAGGACGCAAAGGAATACTGTCAGACCTGCGATGTCTGTCAGAAGGTGGGGAAACCATCCAAAAGAGATGAAATTTCACTTATGCCCCAAGTAAATTTACAATTATTTGATAAATGGGCTATGGATTTGATTGGACCCATTAATCCACCAAAAAGTACATCAGGAGCCAGGTACATCATCACTGCGACATAATACTTAACCAGATGGGAAGAAGCAGCCCTAGTGAAGGATTGCAGTTCAGAAACTATTGCACGGTTTCTCTTTGAGAATGTAGTGACTAGATTTGGATGTCTTAGAATTTTGTTGAGTGACCAAGGAACTCATTTTATAAACATTACAATCAAAGCTATGAAAGAAGAATTTGAGATACATCATCATAAGAGCATACCTTACCATCCCTAGGAAAATGGTACAATAGAATATTTTAACAAGATTCTGTAGAATGCATTGACAAATATTTTCAATGTGAACATGGATGATTTGGATTTGAATGTATCAACGGTATTATGGGCTTACACGACTACATGCAAGAATCTTACAGGACAGACACCATTCCGACTGGTGTATGGGCAAGAAGTAGTGGTTCCATTGGATTATTTAATACCTATTTTGTGCATTGCAATAATCACCAACATTACAGAAGAAGGTGTTATGCAGAAAAGATAGGATCAGTTGATGGAGCTCGAAGAAGAACACAATTTAGCAGGCTTTCACCAGGAAGTATAGAAAGTAAATGACAAAGCTTGGCATGATAGGAACACAAAGAAGAAAATATTTAAGGAAGGATATCTAGTTCTCCTCTATGAAATCATGTATCTACAACACCCTGGGAAGTTCAAAATGCATTGGTAGGGCCTTATTAGGTAGAGGCCATCACAAATGGAGATGTTGTGCAATTGAAAGATATTGAAATGAAGAATCTCAAAGGATTAGTAAATGGAGGTCGACTGAAACTGTATCAAGACACTCGACCTAACAACGTGAGGTGAAAACATAGAAAGAAGGTATGATTGCACACACTGTATATAGTAGATGCTAGAAGAAAAAGGAAAAAAATCCATAAAAGGAAGAAAGGTAAGAAAAAGAAAAAAAGATAGGAGAACAATAGAGGTTTTGATGTAATATAATTGTTAGCATTAACAAGTGCGTTGCAAAAAATCCAGTGTTGAAAACACTGCACACTGAGGAATAGTGGATAGGTACAAAAGTGGAGCATGCTGGAAAAAGTGCAAAAGTGAAAATTTTCCGTGTAGAACAAATGTCGTTTCGCCGTCCCGCTATAAATTCGAAAAGGGGGGAAAGGTGGTCATTTTCATTTTTTCACTAAGGAGAAGAATGAAGAGTGAGAGTTGAGTGTGAGAGAGTGTGAAGTGATAACAAGTGGAGATTTGTGGTCAGTAGTTCGAATTTCAGTAGGATTTCTCCATCAAGAGTCAAAGTTCTGAGCAAAGCTGGGCGAAACACGAGAAATAGTGCTCAGGTGACACAAACATGGATGCAAGAGATGCCCATAGTCATGGAAATGGATGAGATTCAGACGCTAGAGTATGAGCCTACTACCATGCATGTGGAGGAGGAACAAAACCCATCACAGGAGGTCCTGCAGCCAGAGGAGGATGTAGAGAGGATAGAATCTGGCACATCCGAGGGAAAATGATCCAAAATGGATCCAAGAAGTCCTAAAAATCAAAGTTATTGGAATCATACGAAACCAACTCCATTGTGTCTGTCTCATCACGTTGATTCCTTCCATATAATGCTTTCCTCAAATAGACACTATATGTGAAAATTATCATGTTCTGATCAAATTCCCAAATAAGTAAAAAGTCAACTGGTCAAAGTCAATGTTGATGTCAGTAGTATGACAGGTGACATCATCATACTAATATGGCATCACCAAGAGGTGACATGTGTCACTTAGATTCAAAACTTTTAGGTTGAGTTGGCACTATACATATTTGACACATGGCACCGTACGGATGACATGTGACAATCTGTACATGACGTGGCCCAATGATAGGCTGACACATGGTAGGTACGATGGTGACGTGGCATGTATGATGGTGATGTGGAAGGTATGATATTTTGACACATGACATGTACAGTGGTGAGGTGGCAGGTATGATAGTGCAACATGTGGTAGGTACAATGGTGACATGACAGGTACGATAGTGCAACACATGGAAGGTATGGCGGTGACATTGCATGTACGGTGGTGACATGGTAGTGTTGATTGGGAAGCTAACTAGACCGATGCATTAGTAGTACGATCCAATATCAGGGTGACACATGGCCCAATCACAGCGTCCCATGTGGCACCCCGAATTTGGCCAGGGTTGGTTGGGTAAAATTTTATTCCTCCTCCAAGGGAATCGAACCCACGACCTACAAGCTGGGAAACAACTTAACAACTAAGGTGGTAACCAACTCTCCTACACATGTGACTTGTTATTTAAACAATGCAATCTATATTTAATTTTGTGGTGGCACAATTTCAGGGATAAGCCTTGGTCGGCGAGGGCCAGCCCCAACCAATCAGAGGCTGCAAATCGAGGGCTTAACCAACTACAGGCACGTGGGAGCATAACACCAGGCCATATGGCCACAACAATGATCAGGGGCCGAGACTTAGGGGCTAAAGACCAACGCGCCAACCAGCCCTCGACCACATGGTAGACACCCATACAACTAGGAGTGCAAAAATCGGGGGCTGTGCCTAGTATTTACCCAATTTTGGGTTTTTCAACCATATAATATATTGTTTTATGATTTTAAGCCTGTTTTTGGAGGATTTTGTCTATTATTGGGGGATTTGGAGCCCTTTTTGAGACCAGATCTTAGGTGGAAGTTGGGAGGATGTTACCAACTTCAAATATATATATAAAACATAGGTTCTAGGAAACCTTAGAGAGGTTCAAAAGAGGAATTTTTTTGTAGAATTTTGAATCCAAAGTCAGTTTTATGCAGGGAAGCCATTGAGGAGAGGAACCCAGTAGCTTAGCTCAACTATTTTCAGTGACGTCAGTTGTGTTGGATTATTGAGGTCTAGAAGAACATAGCTAGACCATTTTGTAATCCATTTGACACTTTT
>ML817800.1:66849-78065 GCA_009831015.1 Picea engelmannii | reverse complement strand
GGATGGTCTTCAAAGCTCAAGTTCCTGCAAAAATAACTCAAAATTTAGATATGTAAGTATCAAATCCAAGGGTGACTTGAGGTAATCATTTTTCTAATCCTTCCCCTTTATTGAAAATGAAGTAAATTTATCATAAAGACAACATTTCAAGCTTTTTATTCTACCACTTTGTTACTCATGATTTTGGTCATCATATGATGGTGTACTTAGGCTCTTCATACGAACCTTCTCCTGAGAAAAGTTACTTTCATCTCTTCCTAGAAAACTCATTTTTGAAGAAGGTTCGTAGGCTGCTAGTATATTTGGCTGCGAGAATGCCTGATTCTCGCAGGCTGCCTTAAGCTAGGGTGCGAACTTCTCGCACTGTGTTGAACTGCTAGGGTGCGAACTCTTCCTAAAGCAAGGAAAATGATGAATTCTTGATGCTTCTAGAAGGGAATCTTCTAGAAGTATGGGTTGGCATTCGAATGGTTATCCTAGTACTGGATTCCCTGATAGTTTGGGATCATTCTTATCCAAGTAAATAATTCATTCTCTCCTATATATTGAGGGAATTTCATGGAAAAGGTTAAGCAAGATTCATTGGAGAATTGGTGAAAGAATTGTGTGAAGGACTCAGCATTGAACAACAACTTGGAGACTCTAGCAATTCTATCAAGAGGATTTGATCTTCTTCATACAAGGATTGAGAAAGTGTGTGTGTCAGAGCCAAGATCCATCGAAAGGAAGTTTGCAACATCAAGGCTCAGGTTGTAATCTTTACTTTCCATTAATATGATATAGTGGCATGCCCCTTTCCCATAAATCTATTTCCACTTTATTGTGTAATTCATTGATCATACACATAGGTTAATGTTGAATATATTGTGTGATATTCACTTTGGTTGGTTTATTTCTTGTCTTCGTTTGCATGCATGAATAGTCTTAGGATTTCAAGGCTCTTCTTGTCACTTTTGTCTTGAATTTTCTTGGCAACATCATACTCTCTGATTTCGGAATTTGAGTGTGTTTGATTAGTTAAGAACCAGTGATTGGTTGAAAGTTGAGTTTTCTTGGTATTTATCATTTGCTTTGTTTGCAAGATCATTTTTTCATTTGAGAAGGCTATATTGGTTTGCTCTTTATTTTTTCTTTCATTGAAAGAGTGGATTGGGTTTCTTATCATTGCTTGTTTATTGGTTTTTGATTTTCTGTACTCTTATTGACATAGTGAGGGTCCTTTTTGAAAAGTGAACAAATTTTTTTTCTTTTAAAAATCTTTTCATCTTTGAAAACATTGAAAATCAAATTGTTGAAATTATTGAAAAAGACACAATAGAGAATTGTCATTTGATGCGTGATTTGTTGCATTTGCATTTTAAAGGAAATTTTACATTGTAGTTCAAGGTTGATCTGGAAAATTTTTTCTCTCTCCCATACATAAGATTCATTGAATGAAAAGTGATACATTTCATTCTCATCCTTGCATTATTGGGTCAGAGTCATACAACATAAGTTTCACCTCCATTTCCTTTGAAGTAAACAACAACTCTTAATAACACTGCGTAATCATAAAATTTATCTAGTAACTCTTTTCTAGGGCTCTATTACACCAACATTTAGCTAGGCTAGCGCTTTGGAGTAGGAAGAGAGATACACTCTCCAAAAGACAAAACACACAATAACATATTGTGTTAGGGAGTGTTAAATTCCATTTGCAACATCCTGTCCTGGGAAGCCCTTCTCACACAAGGGTCAAGCACGAGGTCGCATTGATATTGACAGAGTTACTCACCCTGCTTTGTTGATATTAGTGTAAATATTGCATGTATTATGGGGATTACTCGGAGGTATACCCACAATGATGAGTGGAAGCCTTTTGAGTTGATTTTGGGCTAGATACCCTGCCCTTGCGTGTGGATTGGACTATCGACTGTCCCCCCAGGATTTATTGTTGTTGGTGGTGACCTTAGTGGCCTATCTCTCTAGGTTCTTACCCAAGGTGACTGTGGAGGGGAAAGTCTTCACGGTACTTAGAATTGACATTGACCAAACTCATTTGGGCTCCTTGGAGGGTATGCCCACGATTATGTGTGGGAGCTTGCACCGGGGTGTAAGTCCATTAAGCAGGTCGTCAGCGTAACTTTTCCACCCTAGCCCCACCCCTTCTCGTCTCATTGTTGCGACATTGGATTTCATCACCAACTAGTGGCTTCGAAATTAGAAGGTCTTGTTTGTTTGGTGTTGTTTCCTAGATTTTATTTACTAGCGCATGTTGTCTGTTTATCGAAGTTGACCATAGGATTTTCTTCGCGAAGTTTGTCACTCATCTATAATAGCTCCTCCATGACGTTCACGTAGAATGCAGGGTTTATCTCCAGAGCATCTAGAAGGTTCTCAACCCTTTCCCACAAGCACACCTGGAGGCTCTCCTCAGCAGAGTGAAGTCCCAGTCGTCACCACCCCACAAGTGGAACGCACTGACTCTCTAGAATGTTTTCGAATTACAAATACTCGAGAGGACTTTCGAATTAACCCCGATTCTGAGAGACATTTTATGCGAGCAGACTCTTCCGGAGACTTAATTGTTGTGTATTCTGGATCTCCGACTGGACCCTTTCCCGGTATCTAAGGCCAAGATCCTTTTTGGTCTACAGGTGTTTTTCGGCGAGACCTTTTTGGTCCAGGTTCACCTATGATTTATGAGATCAACCCCTCTATTATTTCTGAAATCTCTAATACAGAGACAACACTGGTGACTACCCCTTATCACTTTACCGTACCTACCGAAATGGCCCATCTTGCAACTACTACGATTGTTCCAATAGGATTTCTTGCGGTTATTCTTGCTCCCATCAACACACCGCAGACGCCCAATGTCAATCCGACACTACCACCTGGATACCATGCGTTGAGTGCTTCCATTCCTACTCCTGCGCAAACTCCATCTGGCTCTCCTAGTGGTCCTTCTTCTTCTAGGCACTTTCTTCCTGGTTTTGTACCAACACTCCCTCAATTTCCTTTTGGAGGACCTTCTTTGTCTTCTACCGGCAATCCTAATCCTAGTGGCACTATTTCGTCATTCACTCCAACTTATCAGTTTCCGGTTGGTGGACAATCTCATCCAGGTAGTATAACTCAACCCCCTCTCAGTTGGCAAATGCCAATTGGAACATTGCCCTCAATTGGTACACCACCTTCAATGGGAGGGGCAACCCCACCTTATGGGAAAAACATACCACCGTCCTTGGCTTAGCATTGGAATCAGTTGATCCAAAATCCTCCTCAATCGACTGGGGGGCAATAGTTTCCAGTTGCATCAGTAACACCCCCTAGCATGGGCCAACCATATCCCGGTTCGTTCAATCCCATTTGGGGGTTGAATGCTCAAACTCAAGCTCCTGTTCCATGGTATAATTTGATGAGCTACTATCCTGTCCATCCACCATCGAATATGCCTAGATATTCACATTATATGTAGACTGCTTAAGGTCCTACTAGTTTGCCGATAGGGCTTCCTCCCCAAAGCCACCAGTACCCGCAGCTGAATCGACAGTTACCCTTTCTCGCCACTTTGGATCTTCTGAATTTGTCAAGGATTTTAAATGATCCTATTTGTCACTCTCCCCAATGGCCTATTATACTAACCAAGCTTCCCTTAGACATTCCTAAATTCGATGACAAATTGGGAGAGGACCCAAACAATCACGTTATGACTTTTCACCTATGGTTCTCATCCAACTTGTTGATGGATGACTCTATTCGTTTACGTATTTTTCAACGAACCCTTACCAGTTCTGCTGCGAAGTGGTATATTGAATTGCCACGAGGTTTCTTCTCTGACTTCAACACCCTAGCTATGGCTTTCCTTACGCATTACCAGTTACCAATCCGTTATGACACGAAGACCGAGATTTTGACTTCCTTAAAACAGACTAAAGGCACTCATATCTCTTATCACATCCATGAGTGGCGAAGGAGATGATGTCTCATTAAACTTGATCTCCCCAATCAGTTACTCGCAGAATGGTTTACAAAATCATTTGTGAACAAAATTAGTAAGGACATTGCCATGGGTGGCATTGTCATGGAAGAGCAGGCTATAAGTCGTGCTCAATATCTTGATATCGTTTATTCGCAAACGGGAACCCTTTATGATTTACTACCTAATTTACCTCGTCCTAATGCTTCCAACACTTCAACTACTCCAGCTGCCTCGCATGCGGCTGATGGTGTGATTGGTACTTCCCGAGCTCAATCACATTCTGTTTCAAGCACAAACCCTAAATCTTCTTCTTCTAATGTTCAAAATGCTTCGTCTCCTTCCACTCCCACCGACAAGACTTCTGAGGTAAATGCCATCCAATCTACCCCAGCCGGTACAAAAAATCTAAAAAGGGGAGAGGTAAGAATAAGGAGGGAAAAAATAATAATCAAGCAGAGAAAACTAAAACCACTCCTGTTGAAGATCGAAATAAGCGCAAACCACGATACCCTTTCCTTATCTGTGTTGATGATCACTACATGAAGGATTGTCCATGACATGCTGAGGTCACTAAGTTCCTTCAGGGTGCTCCGAAACCAATTGCACTGGATGTCTTGTCCCAACCCTTCCCGTCTCAACAACAGGCTCAGTTGGTCATCCATGACCAACCCTCATCTTCTACCACCTCCTATGTTTTGATGTGTACTAGTGATTCTAAGTAGAATAACATTGCACTCACAACTCAAGCCAAAGATTATTCTCCATCTAAGGAGAAGGTTGACGATTTACCCCCTTCCTTGGTACAACCCTCTCCAGCGTCTCTACCTACCAACGGTCCTCTTCATCTCGAACGACCAAGCCTCGACACAGTTTTGTGACCCCCCCTAAGGGTGTCGTTCAGAAATCGGCTTTCAATCCTCATGCTCGTGCGGCCCAAAACTACAGCATTGTTGAAGATCTGGCCCAAGCACCTTCTGCGATGTCAGCCCTTGAAGTCCTTCAAACTTGTCTCGGAAGGCATTGTTGAAAGCTATTGGTAGAATTGACTCGACAGATACGAATCTAATAATCTTTGACTTGGAAGATCATATTCCAAGGTTACCCACTCAACTTGCATTCCAGATACAGGTTGTTGTCTCTAACAAGAACATTTTTCGAACTGTTATCGATGAGGGTTCCTTGACATGTGTCATGTTTCTTGCTTGTTGGAAATCCATTGGCTCTCCTTCTTTGAATGAATCACAAAACACTCTTAAAGCCTTTAATGGCTCTGGTTTTAAGCCCTATGTTGTTCTCCCTTCGTTGCCCATCACGTTAGAAGGAAAAACTGTCCAAGTTGAAGTGGAAGTCTTCGATGCTCCCCTTGATTATAATGTTCTTCTTGGACGCAGATGGAACAATTCCATGCGTGTCATTGTGTCGACCCTTTTTCATGTCGTACGTTTCCCTCATCAAGGAAAGGTTGTTACTGTTACACATCGAAATTACTCACTTTGATAGTGTCGCAAGTGTCGTCATTACAAAGGTCGCAAGTGTCACATTTTTCTCACAAGGTTGCAAGTGTTGCATGTTTCTCACAAGTGTCGCAAGTGTCAAAGAAAGCATGCTGCCATGATGCCTATTCCGTGCCTATAACGACATGAGGAGGACACTTGAAACACCTCAGACATTTGATTTGGAAGAGGAGAAATGAGTCAGCAGGCTTGCAAACCTTTTGTCATCTAAAAACACTCAAAAAACTAGCTTTTGGAGGAGAGCGCTCCCCTATACCTCTTCTGGGAGCATCAACGCTCCCCCTTACACTCTCTGGGAGCGTTATAAGGCTCCTTTGGCCCTTTTGAGGGAGCACTATATATTTTGAAAGTGTTGGCGCCCCCCTAAAGCCTACTCGGGAGCGCTATAGTGCTCTGATGATCTTTTTGAGGGAGCACTACCTATTCTGGGCAGTGGTTAAGTTGTTGAGATGAATGGGGGAAGGATATTTTCATTCTTAGAAGGCAGTTGAGCTCGAATCCCTAGTCCAGCCATGATCTTAGGGTAGATCCTCAACTGAAGGAGGCAAATCCTCAACTTCCCCAAGGATATCTCAAGTGATTAAAGCCTCTCCAAGGCTATATAAGCAAGATTTCTAATGGTGAAAGGGGACTAGAAAAGAGAGAATCACACCAAACTTGTGATCTCATAAGTGGTGCTGGAGGGGGAAGAATTGCTAGAATGAAACCTATGATCTCATAGGAAACACACAGTCAGATAAAGGAGAGTGATCATTGAAGCTTCTATCATCCAGGTCGTGGATCTTTCGAGCAAGGGTTAGACGAAGGGGACTTGAGGAAGCTGTCGCATTTGCATCTGCGATTGTAAGTATTGTTGTCGTTATTCTCATTAATATGACACGCTTGGCCTGTTTCTTTCTAGTTTGTGTCTGATCTTACATGAACTTATTGTTGATAGATAGATCTGTTTTCAAGATAATATCAATAGAGTAGGAAGTGGTCATACTTTGTTTGTCTACAGGACTCAGCGAGGAGCGAAATATTGGAGCTCAACTCGGAGAGTGCAGGGAAAAATGTCGATAAAGAGGTACTTTTGTTCTCCTTCCTCCTCATTCATTAGTTTGTATAGATCTGATACGAATTCAGTGTCCATGTTAAGCACTTTCTGTCTTAGAGTTTAGGGTCTATCTCTTTGAGGCAATCTACCTGTCCGCAGGGAGATTTTCCTACAACAGTTACCATCAACCAACTTGCCTTCTTTAATTCTGATACCCGTACTGGCAACGTACCGTTTATTGCTAAAACCCCATCAAGTTATGAGAATGTCGGTGTAGGCCTTCTAAAGGACTCCTCGTTAATGGTTACTTTCCCCATTCCACCAACCGATGTTCCACGCCCGTCTATTGCTTCTATCGATATGATCTCCACCTTGCCTCACAAACTTCTTGCATCTCACGACCCTTGGATAGTCTCTAACCCCGGAGATCATCTTCGTTACGGTGACGAAATGTCGTTAAGTCCGGTTGAGTCCGCCTATCAGGACATTCAATTGGAAATACTTTCTACCCCTTCTCTTGATGAGTTGTCTCTCGATCCTTTTCGTGTTATTTTTCTGACTGACGAGATGATCATGTCCATCATGGAGGGCACCCCTTGGGATGATGGGCATCATCGTTCTATCCTCTTTCTGGAGCAACAAACTCTTGAGAACTACCAATGGATTTTGAATCCATCAACCGTTGTTGTCATCTCGACCATTCCCGAGACTACACACTATGTGTTTGTTGAAGGGAACTTAAGAAATATCTTGCCCACGATTCCCATTGACATATCCATTAAACTTGGAATCGTCGAAAATGTCCATATTGGAGCTTCATGTTCGCCTGATGAAATAGTCACCTATACATCCTTGTTCAAAGAGTTTCATGACATATTCGCCTGGAGTTATGAAGAAATACCAGGTATCGACCCTGAAATTGTAATCCATGATATTAAGACATATCCTGACGCTAAACCCGTCCAGCAACGCCTTCGTCTAGTTCACCCACGTAAAGCGGCAGCTATCAAGCTTGAAGTCGAAAAAATTCTTAAAGCTGGCTTTATTTATCTGGTGGCTCTCACAGACTGGGTTTCCAATCTTGTCCTGATTGACAAGAAATAGGGTACGATTCGTGTGTGTGGTGATTATAGGGATATCAATAAATCTTTTCCAAAAGACAACTTTCCTACCCCTTTCATTGATTAGATTGTCAATGACTGCGCCAGAAGTGAAATCTTCTCTCTCATGGATGGTTTCTCCAGCTATAATCAAATTAACATCGTTCCCGAGGATCAACATAAGACTGCTTTTATTTGTCCTTGGGGTACTTTTTCCTACCGAAAACTTCTTTTTGGTCTTAAGAACACTGACGCAACTTTTCAATGCGCTATGTCTTATGCTTTTCATGATATCAAGCACATTGTTCAACCCTATTTGGACGATTTACCCACTCATTCTATGCGCAGAGTCCATCAACCAACTCACCTCCAGGCCATTTTCATTCACTGTCGGTTCTACCGTATCCATTTAAATCCTCATAAGTGCATTTTTTGTGTAGAATCTGGTCATCTTCTAGGTTTTATTGTTTCGCATCAAGGGATCCGGGTGGATCCTTTGAAGGTTGAGGCGATCCTTAATCTCCCTCCTCCTTCTACACTACGCCAGTTGCAAAGTTTGTAGGGGAAAGAAAACTTTCTTCGTCATTTTATTCCTAATTACACCGAGATTGCTCATGGATTTACGCAGCTATTAAAGAAAGATTCCGAGTTCGTCTGGGATACCATTGCCAACAATGCTTTTGAAGCTTTGAAGTTGTCCCTAACGCGAGTTTCGTTTCTCTTCCCCCCAGATTACAGTTGCGATTATTTCCTTTATCTTGCTGCCTCAGAGTATACCATTGGCATGGTTCTCGTCCAAGAGGATGATGCGCACGATGAACATGTTATTTACTACTTGAGTCGAAGTCTTATGCCAACTGAAATCAAGTATCAATATGTCGAAAAATTGGCCTTGGCTGCCGTTCAAGCCATCCAACGCTTCTGGCATTATATCCTCTCACGCAAGACTACAGTGATTTCTCATTACTACCCTATGCAACACATTTTGACCCATCAATTTCTAGAGGGAAAATACTCCAAATGGATTGTGATACTCTAGGAGTTGGAATTGGAATTCAACCACGCCAAGTCTAAGAAGTATTTAGTTTTTGCTGAGTTGATATGCGATTTTCCTCATTCTGCAATGGAAAATGTAGCAGTTGATTCATTACCCAATGAATCTCTTTTCCTTATTAGCACTGATGATCTTTGGTATGGGGATATCATTATATATCTCCAAACCCAGAGTTTCTGGCCTACTTTGTCCAGTACTGAACGACATCGCATATGCTATCAAGCTCATCAATACATTATCCTCGGGGATACTCTTTATCGTCGGGGGATTGACTCTATTTTTCAACGTTGTCTAACGTTCGACGAAGCCAAGAAATATCTGAATGCCTGCCATTCTGGAGCATGTGGTGGTCATATATCTGGGTATGCTACTGCCCAAAAGATCTCGCCGGGTATTTTTGGCCTTCTTTGTTTAACGACTGCATTATTTTCGTTCAGAAATGCCATGCCTGCCAGACCTATAATCAGAAGATTCGGTCACATCCTGCTCCTCTTCACCATGTGGTCTCAGTTGGTCCTTTTGTGAAATGGGGCATCAATTTCATGACATGTCACCCTCACTCGGCCGGGGGGGGCATGGTTACATCATTGTAGCAGTTGATTACTTTACGAAATGGGTCAAAGCGATGCCAACATTTGACAACACTAGAAAGACCACAACTTTGTTTCTTTTTAATCACGTCATAGCTCGTTTTGGTGTTCCCCAAGCTATCTTCACTGATCACGGTAGCCACTTTAGGAATTTTATGATGTCTGAACTTACTGAAAAGTTGGGTCTTCACCATGATAACTCAATTCCCTATTATCCACAAGCTAATGGACAAGTCAAAGTGGTCAACAAAGTTCTCATAACTATGCTCCGACGAATGATAGGAATTCATAAAACAAGTTGGCACACAATGTTGTTTTCAGCATTGTGGGCGTATCGGACATCCGTCAAGTCTGCTACTGGGTTTACACCTTTTCTGTTAGTCTATGGCGTGGAAGCCATTCTCCCTATAGAATGCGAGGTATCGTCTTTAAAACTAGCTGTTGAACTCCTACCCAACACTTCTGCTGAAGAAGAACGTCTATTGTATCTAATGCGATTAGACGAAACTCGACGTGATGCCACCCTAGTAATATAAGCCTAGAAGAAGCATGTTAAGGCCCAATACGACAAGCATGTCAAGCCTCGTGTTTTCTCCAAAGGTGATCTTGTTCTTCTCTATGAACAGGATCGAGATGTGTTAGGAGCTGGGAAATTCGAACCCATGTGGCGAGGTCCTTATATCGTTTGACAATTTTTGGAAAAAGGAGCATATGAGTTGGTAGATTACGATGGTATCCCT
This sequence comes from Picea engelmannii, assembly GCA_009831015.1. NCBI lineage: Eukaryota > Viridiplantae > Streptophyta > Pinopsida > Pinales > Pinaceae > Picea > Picea engelmannii. Next base: position 68,067 of record ML817800.1, on the reverse strand, counting down.
TTCAGTGAACCCAGGAATGGGTTGTACTTGAAGAAGTACTATGCATAAAATAATTTGTGCACAAGTACTTGTATTTTTATTGTATCATACGTTTTGTGTGTTACTATAGTTTTTTTTTGTCGTTATCTGGTCTCTGCCCTTATGTGACATTGTGTTTGATTTTCAGATGTTATAGTCTTTGCTACCCTATATTGGCTTCTCTAATGGTGCTAGCCATAGTACTCAGAACCTTGCTTCAGCTGCATGGGCAATTTACGCCCCTACAAACGAACTTGTCTCCTTATGAGGTGTGTGCCTCGACCATGCGACCAACAACATTGCAGAGTATAGCGTCGTTATTGAATTATTGGTTGATGTTATCTCGCTTGGAATTCATCATTTGGTTGTGCGACTTGATTCGCAACTGGTAGTACTGCATTTAAGTAATGTCTACTCTATTCGAAGTCCTACTTTGTTATGGGTGTATCTGCGAATTCGCCTCTTGGAACGTTATTTTGATCACATTGATTATCAACATATTCCTATATGTCTAAATACATTAACAGATGCATTGGCTAATTATGTATTGGACAGACATTTGAATCATTTATAAATCAATCACATCAATATTCACACAATATAAGGTAAACCGGTAGAAGTCGTCTGTATATATAATGATCAAAAGAGTTTTTTACAAAAAGTTTGTCCGAAGACCAAAATGTCAAAATATGAAGCTCATAGCTTCTACAAAGTGACATCATAGATGACATTCACGGTAACACACGACTTCCCTATCAACCCTACGGAGCAGTCGACTCATGGATGTTGATACTCCTACAGTATGACGCTGATCGTGTCATGGAACCTCTCCAAAGTCATGTTTGGCATATCTGTGGTCAAGCCCTCTAGATTTTGTTCCACCACCTAATAATCCCTAGCATATTTTGGCGTTGCTGCTACCTCTCCTCGCCGCTGGATGGGAGAAGTTCCAGGAGGTCTATAAGGTCCAACATCTATGTTATCAACAAACAATTTTGTATTAGTCTTTGGATGAACACATAAAACAAAAACATTTGAATATGATAAAAATTCACAGAATATTTAAAAAGAAAAATGTGTGTATTTCTTACCAAGGTCCCCCCATTGAGATTCCTATGGCAGTACCAAATACGGATCTCCTCAAAAATCCAACCCAGCATAAGCATAGTCATCAACCATCAACAACTGTGGTTGAAGCCA
>ML817800.1:52186-62534 GCA_009831015.1 Picea engelmannii | reverse complement strand
CTAACACCAAGTACTTATCAAACATATACATATCCTCAATTGTGACATTTCCAGCTACTTGGACGACACTCTGCCATTTATTTGAGGCTATATTCCCAACACTACATCAAGCCAATTGATTAGGGGCATTGGTTAGAATGTAAAAGAAACCATAATGATGTTCCATAAACTATTGCACACCAAACTCCCTTTCTCGTATCCTTTGCAGCCCAAATCTCATATTAGCTTAATGCATCAAATAGACCTCTGATGATATTCTTGAATTCCAACACATACCGACATGAACATAACCAAGTTGTTCTACAATCTCATTCCAGTCAAGAAAAACTTCCTCCTGTAACAACTTCTAAGATAATAATGGAATGATGCGACTAAACTAGGTTGTCTTTCCAGGTATTCCTTTATTATTATTAATAATATATTCCTTTCCTTCAAGAATGCGTTGGTAATATAACCAGGTACCCCAACTCTCTGGGGGATTCGAGACCTCTAGAGGCATTTTGGACTGCATCTCGGCCTGCAATTGTTGTTGTAATTCTATGGTGTCTTCCATGAAAGCTTCAGTGTAACTATTTTCTCCTTGAAAATGACGAGTGAGAGAAGGGTATTGGAGGTTGGACATCCATTGATAAGGATCATACCATGTCCTCCCATGTGTAGAGATGGAAACTAGGGTCTTCCTGGTCACTAGAGCTTTGAGGACATTAGAGTCTTGGTGAACAGATGGTGTTGATTTTTTTTAATTTTACACAAAGACAATGGAAATGGACAGGATGGGGTCGAGAAGAAAGGATATCGAGAGTGGTGGATCAGACACCTTTGAAATTTTCTAATTCTCATGTGCATTGTTTCATTCTAGATTCATCATTATATTTAGGAATCACTTTGAGTTATTGTAGTAGTTTGGTGTCGCTGTGGGTTTAAATTTCGTTTACTTTGGGCATTTTCTTTTCAAACTCTTTGCCTCGCTTTTATAGACTTGGATAATAATTTTGATTTAGAGAATGAAACCATCCATATAAATGGTTATACACATATTATCATTGTTGACATCAAGGATCCTATACGTCTTGGTGTCAAAGAAGTTGTTGAAGTCTGTAGAATGGCAGGTATTACAGTGAGAATGGTTGTTAGAAAAAATATTAACACAATAATAACAATTGCAACAAAATGTGTCATTTTAACAGATGGGTCCGACTGTCAGTGTTGTTGATGCAGAAAATTATACCTCTTTAATGGATGGTCTTTATTGGCAAGTTGTTAAATATATTGCGGCATCCATGAAGTGGCTAAAGGAAAATGATTGGAGTAACAATTTTTTTTTGCAAGGGTGGTGCTTTATCTATTGCAAAGGATGTGTTGTTTCCAAAAGTCAATAGTGTTGTTTCATTCTATGGTTTTACTTCTCCAAAACTTGAAATTCCGTCATAAAAAAATCACCTGTGCATGCTCATTTTGGAGAACTTGATGACTTTGTTGCATTTTCAAATGTGACAACAACTAAATCTTTGGAGAATCTGAAGGTACATGCATGTATATTTGATTTCTGAAAATGCATCTGACTTGAATATTACAACTTTCAAGAAGACCACACAATTTGAAATATCATTCGCATGCAAATGATCTCTTTGCCAACTACAAATTTCCACATCTGTTATACAAGCCAGTCTTCCCCAATGCATGCTTGTAACTTGACAATTGATGATATGGATTAATCATTTCAAAAATATCTTTTGAGGATGAATTGGTGTGCTTTCAATCATAAAATCAGTAGGATTCTCAATGTCTTCAATCTTTCCTACAAGCCGAGCCTTCAAAGGTCGAAGCATCAACTCATTTTGAGAAAAATCTCAGGCTGGATATTTTTAATTTTGTGGAAATCATGATGAAAATGGAAGATGGATTTTCTATGGACAATCCTGATGATCACAACCCTCTAAGAATTTTTTTAGTGTCTTGCATTATTTGGATGAGGCCATGAAAAACCTCAAGCATGGGGGAGTAGTTCTTGAGACAATAGTAGTTAGGATTATTATTTTTGTAATAAAAAGGAAGTGCCAATAGGAGCAGTGATCAGCCTGGTCCCAAAAGAGGAGGCTTCTAAAATCTCAACATATGGTCATCCAATTACAGAATATCCTCTTCTCATAGAGCTTGGATCCCACTCACCAAATTATTTTTCATTATTCTGATGCAAACCCAGAGTTCCTACATCTAGTGTTGGTATTTTTTCCATCTACATGGTTTTTTAGTTGAATCCGATCACAACTCCTCTTCCGGAACACTAGAGAACACCAGCTACTTCTAAAAGGTGCAACCTACAAAAGTTTCAGAAGCACAAACCTGTGTTCATCTAGCACTTAGGTGATCTTGTACTAGTAATAAGGTGATGATAGCTCTAATCATGTATTCAATTTTTTCTGCTCGATTTAAATGCTTCAAGAAATAGGACATATAAACTCAACAGTTTTGTTTTTGTTTTACTAAGGGATTAGACTAATTATGCAATAAACATATGATTAATCTCAATTACTGCACACTCCCTACCATGAATTTATGCAAGCCCTTGTACACATCTCCTCATATGGAAATCATTTATCATGTCACTTTGTTTCTACCCTCTGCTCTGTTCCAGTATTGCCCTGTTCCATTACTTTCCTATTTTGGTACTATCTATTACAGTACTGTATAAACATGTTCTAATACCAGTTACCAATCTGGTACTAATTCCAAGGTGATATGATCTTTGTCCTGTGCTTAACATCTTTTTCACTTCAGGTAATTAGAGGTATGGGCTAATCTCTTCATGTTCTTTTTATCAAGGATCATTTAAGTCCTATGTTGGATTGTTTTTACTTTCATGTACATCTTCCTCCTACATTTATACACTCAACCCTAAATGAATCATCCTTCATATCCTTTAAGAAGATATTTCAACATTTAGCTCGATAGGATAATGGGTGCACTTGTCTTATTACCTCATCATTTTGAAAAAGTGATTGCTAATTGAAATATCCATTGAAAAGTGGTGACAATATTATGTATAATACTAACCTAGTTGATTCAACAAGTTCTTATACAATTTTATCTTTACAAGTTTCTCTTGGAGGTATTGATGAAAACCTCATGTGGTGGACTACCCTTGCAAAACCTCAATGAACTTTCATGAGAACCCTAATAGGATTAACTAGAGGGACTTCTTAGTCATTATTCAAGATGTTCCATTATACATTGAATAGATGAGATTTAAGTTGAATGTGGATGATGTCACCCTTGGGATAATTTAAAACAATTAATTATGTGCCTAATAAATATAAAACACTCTCGTACCAGCTGCCTTCCTTATACTCTAAAACTGTCAATGAGAAGTATACATATTTCTAAATATTTTGAGTAATATAAGAAAAAGGAAGTATCAGGAAGAACAAGTAAAACCGCCGGTGTACTGAATAGGCCTACTGGTAGTGAGGCCATGCTTGTATGGTACTAAGGTAAACCCGTTGGGGTACTAAATAGGCTTGTTGGCAGTGGGGCTATGACGGGTAAAGGGAGTTGAAAAACATAAAGCTCATTTGTAATTATTCTGTGAATGTAATTATATTTGTGTGAGTGTTTTACAATAGTGTGTTGTTAATGATTTTTAATCCATTTCAAAGAGTTCAACATTGATTTATTTGTTTCTGAATTGGTGTGAACAATTAGATACTAGATCAAATAGATATTTTCCTTTTCTAATATTGTAGGTTTCCATTTAATCGTTTGAAGTATGGGATTGTTAAGAAAGTGATATTTTGAGTTTATATTTGCAGTATTTTCAGTATGTACAGGAACCAGAAGACTTTATATCTCATCTTCATGCTCCATAATGAAGTCTCTCAGTTATGTTGATTGTTCCTTATATTGATTTGTTTTAATTACATGAAGCTGGAATTGATTTTGATTTCAAGAGTGATTGGAGTTGATTGCTATTTATTGTTTTGATTGCTACAAGAGACAAGCTTCTCAAATTCATCTCTTTAATTCATGAGCCTGGAATGAATAGTCTTGTTACTTAAGATAGAATCCTTTGATTGATTGTTTTTCTTGAGAAGTTTTATTATCAATTTTCTTTGCTAAGTTTGGAGTTGTGTGAAGCATTTGGATATCCTAAAATAGAGTGTTAATTGTTGATTAGTTTAGTTGCTACAGGGGACAGATTCAAAGTCCATCTCTTTTATTTCATGAGCTTGTGAATGGATAGATTCATTACCTTAGCAAAAACCTTTATATCACATGCTTGTTGGATTATGTTTCTAAGTTTTGTTTTCTAATCCTTAATTTTTGTGAGGAAGATAGATTAAAAAGTTGTAAAACAAAGTATTGGTATTGATTGTTTCTTCTTTATGTTATACTCATCAGACATAGGAACCTATCTATTATCGACACATATAGTGCATCAACTCTTTTGATTACGAATCCCAGATTGACATTTAAATGAGTGTAAGATATATATTGAACATATTTGCACACCAACATAAACCTTACTCACTTAAATGGATATGAAACCATCATAAATTGCACACAACAAAGCAATGCACTTTAAAGTTTGCATTTTCATCAAAATTTGTGGATGAGGTAACATGTGATGTGGTGCCACTCAATGAATGTGGAACGGTCTTAGTAAGTCCTTATTTGTATGATCACAAAGAAATCTTCTACAGGGAACATAATCAATACCACTTAATCAAAGAAGGAAATGAATATGTTGTACATGCTCATCACTTAAAAGCAAATCAAAATCTTCAAACAATGGAACAATTAAGGAAGGAAGCTCATGAAATCAACACACCTATAATTATGCCAAATCAAGCAATCGATCTTAAGCATGAACATGAGACAGTTGTACAATGGAAGTTCAATCATACTTTTCTTCAAGATAAGATAATGTCATGCAAGTACTACAAACATATTAGCTCATTTGTAGTCATATTTTTTACGTTATCATTGGTAATGTTTTCAACATGGATGATAGTGGCTTCAATAAGATGTGAAAGAGTATAAGTGGCTAACAATATGTTGTTAGTTATCATGGTTGTTTTGCAATTGATCTTGATGAGACAGGTGCACAGGACATAGTTTAAAGACAGAGAACAAGTCGGGTGGCCTATCCCTCACTTGATGACTGGTTAGTACCCTTTTGGAGGACCAAAAGGACTTAGTGGTGAGGCATGATCCAAAATGGATCCAGGAAGGCCTAAAAATAAAATTTCTCGTAATCAGACGAAACCAACACCATTGTCTATTGATTCCGACCATATAATGTTTTCCTCAAACAGACACTGTATGCGAAAGTTATTGTGTTTTGATCAAATTACCAAACAAGCAAAAATTCAACTAGTCAAAGTCAATGCTGATGTCAAAAGTATGATAGGTGACATCAGGATGATGTCATCATGCTGATGTGGCATCACCAGGAGGTGACATGTGTCACTTAGATTCGACACTTTCATGTTGATTTGGCACTGTACAAATTTGACACATGGCACTGTACAGATGACATGTGGCAGTTTGTACATGATGTAGCCCAATGACAGGATGACATGTGGTAGGTACAAAAATGATGTGGCATGTACAGTGGTGATGTGGAAAGTACAACAATGTGAGATGTGAAATGTACAGTGGTGATGTGGTAGGTACGACAGTGAGACATGTGGCAGGTACAGTGGTGACATGGAAAGTACACCAATGTGACACATGACAGGTATGGCGGTGACATGGAATGTACGGTGGTGATGTGGCAGTGATGATTGGGAAGCTGACTGGATCGATGTGTCAAGAGTATGAGACAATACCAAGGTGGCACATGGCCCATTCATAGGGAACCACGTGGCACCTTAGATTTGGCCAAGGTTGGCTAGACAAACGTTTCTTCCTCCTCTAAGGGAATCAAACCCGCAACCTCCGAGCTAGGAAATGGCTTAACAAACAAGGTGCTAACCAACTCTCCTACACATGTGACTTGTTATTTAAACAACACAATCTATATTTAAGTTTGTGGTGGCGCGATTTCAGGGATAACCCTCGGTCGATGGGGGCCAGACTCAACCAACCAGGGGCTGAAAACTGGGGGCTTAACCAAATATAGGCACATGGGAGCATAGCACTAGGCCATATGGCCATGCCGACAACCAGGGGCTGGGACTTAGGGGCTAAAGAACAACGCGCTAGCCAGCCCCCAACCACATGGTAGAGACCCATAAGACCAGTATCCCGAACATCAGGGGCCGCACTGAGTACTTGCCCAATTTTGGGTCTTTCAACCATATAATATATTGTTTTATGATTTTAAGCCTGTTTTTGGAGGATTTTGTCCATTATTGGGGGATCTGGAGCCCTTTTTGAGGCCAGATATTGGGAGGAAGTTGGGAGGATGTTACCAACTTCAAATGTATATAAAATAGAGGTTCTAGGAATCCTTAGAGAGGTTTAGAAGAGGAAAAATGTTGTAGAATTGTGAATCCAAAGTCATTTTTATGCAGGGAATCCATTGAGGAGAAGAACTTTGCGGGCCAATTCTGGGAGCTTCGCTCAACCTTTTTCAGTTTCATCAGTTGTGTTGGGTTCTTGAGGTCTAGAAGAACACAAAAAAACTAGGTTGTAATACATTTGACACTTTTCTGATGTACTTTTTAATTTTTGAAGAGAAATAATAAAGCCTCACCCACTTAGACAAAGGCCTGAAGACGTAGGTGATTTTTTCAAACTCTGTTAACAACTTTGTTGTTATGGTTTGCTGATTATTTGTGCTAACTTTTAGATATTGATATCTTATTATGGTTGCCATATTATATCATTAATTCTTCCTCTTTCTTCAATTCCTAAATTGTTAATGAACTCATGCTTTAATAACTTAACCATAGTTTTAAAAGATCTTTTCGGATCAGAAAAGGGACACAATAGGGAAAACATGACATCAATTCATTACAGAAGGGCCTAGATATAGAACCAGAGCATGAAATAGAGCACCATGACATACCATAGGTCAGGGTGTTTTCTCTGCAAGGGAAGAAGAAGGCACGAGCTGAGAGAAGTGCGCAAGGAATATTGTGCACATAGGTGGAATTATCAATCATGATGCCAAAAGTACCCGAGAGAGTGAATGCGAAGGATGAGATGGTGGGAGGATTATATACCATCAAATACTCCAATCATGACGTAGAAAACACAATAAAATTCCCAGATTTGGCACCACAAAATTATTTGGAGAGAAGGGGAGAAGGCCCATCAAGCGCACCACTATTGGAGCCTACGCAGTGGATCCTGGTGCTATACAACACGTGAATAATGAATTTCATGGATATACTTCACTTTGGGCATGGTAAACACATCAATGGATGTGTGAAGCAAATCCTAGCAAGGGTGCATAGAGGAATTCTATGGATGGATAGGCCATTTCATATCAACGTTGATTTTATCAGAACAATCACAGGGATACCCATGGATGGGGAGAATCTAGAGTAGTACTTAGAGGACAAAATGAAAGAAAAATACATCTTTGAAGAAATCAAGGAAAATTATGGGGCAGAGAGAGGTAAGAGGGGAATCAGGATTAGTGACATCAATGATCCCACAAAGATGTTTGCGACAAGGCTATTAGGTTTCAAATTAATGCGCAAGTGAAAAAATGAGGAAGTACCAGGATTGCAAGGAAACGTAGGATTGGGGATTTGAGTTCCACTGCTCATGGTTACTCATCCTCATTGCATTGGTAGGGTGGAAATAACCAACATACAATATGTTCCTGCAGAGGATAGGAAATTTTGGTGCAACCTACTACACGTCTCTTCGAAGCACAATAGAACCAAAGGAAAATAAAATAAACAAAGACGTATTCACTCTACACTTGATAGAGATCCAGAACTGTTTAGCAGATATATGGATAATTTCCCCATAAACTGTCCAGGATTTTGGACAGATAGAAAATTTCCAAGCATCGCGACATAGCATGTGTCTATAGGAAAATAGGGATCCAACCAAGGAGTGACTACATTTGAGTTACTGCGTGACAATGCAAGACATCCATATGGAGGTCAAGGAGTGGTATGAGGAGTGGAAAGTTCCAATGATCCAAAAAGAATTTCCAGTAGTACAAACTTAAGTGCAGGGTAGAACATTCCCCGCGTAGTAGACTGGAAGGAATGGTGCTAGTAAGAAGAAGAATATGACACACAGTCCAATCGGGACAAGCAAAACCATTCAAAATAAAAGTAGGACACAAAATATATCACAACGTGGCTCTATAGTGGATCCATCGTGCATAGAAAGGCACCAAGGGAAACAACATAGCAGGTGCATGTAGAAGAAATAAGAACATAAACACATGAGAAACTTGTGGAGGAAGAAATTGGGCATGATGCACACATGGATACACAGATACCATAGGCATATAAGCCATCAAGCACCCAAAATAAGAGAACAAGGGAGGAAGAAAGTGGCTCCAAAAAGAAGGCGAAGGAAGATAGAACTCCAATGCAAACATCATTGACAACAAACTATGTGGAGATGATAGCCACCAAAGTTGAAGATTGACTGTCAAAAGTATCAGAGAATGATGAGAATCATAGGGCATTGATTGTAGAGTAGATACAAGAAGTGAAAACTGTGTTGGAGCAGTTGAGGATTAGGGAAGAGTAGCAATAGAAAGATAAACCAGTGCAGACTATAGAAGGAACACCTGCTGGAGAGACAATGCAGATCATAGCACAGGGGAGTTTAAATTTCATCATAACACCTGAGATGTTTTTTATTGATGAGGAGACAACACAGAATCCCCTAAAAGATATTGAGAAATTAGACTCATCTTTTCCCAAGATTCCAACAAAGGTGTTGTATAAATTATAGGTTAGCATCGCGTAGGAGATTCAGTCCAGGGCAAGGTATGATGCGACGAAATTACAGTTGGCGCAGGAAAACAACACCTCATTGAAGGAGGCAGTTATCCAAGAAGGGAAAGAGAATAATATAGCATAGAAAAATTTAGACAAGATGGAGAAACAAATAAATGTAGTATTTCAAGCCATATCATACAACGCAAAATCAGAGGGAGCATCCTCGGAAGAGAAGACAAGAAAAATATTGCAGGCTATGGAGAAGTATAAGGACCATATCAATTCTACTCCTCCAAAATTCAGAGAGGAAAGAGAGCAAGACAAAACAACATCTGTAGAGAACATAGTGCAGAATATACATAAAATAACAGAGTTGTTGGAAATGAGTGCCCAACTGTGGACACAACTCTTAGAGGATGGGAGCCTACAAGAGATTCAAGGGAAGGGAGACAAACTACATGCAACAATGGAATATGTAAAGACGTGACAAAAGACAATTTTATTGCCAAAAAATATCAAGATGACTATAGAAATGAAGATCCTACAGGTAAACAAAAAAGAGGTGCAAGCATAAAAGATGGAAAGAAAGGCTCAGTTGGAGCCCTTGCAAGAGAAGGAGGAGCAACTGGTCATGGAGATTGATGGAGAGAAATTGAGCATAGAGAAGATAGTCTTGGAAGGGGGAGAGATATTAATACCTCCATTCACTACGCAGGTCGTAGAGGCCATGACAGAGAAGAGCAGCCAAGCTCAGGAGAAATTCCAGTAGATAGTAGAGATGTACGAAGCACTGGCACATGTAGTGAAATATGATGGATTCCGTGAATGACTCAGGATGAATCACGATGTCAGTGTTGGGGGGCTGTTGGCACAGGGAAATTTTGGGAAAAAGCAAAGAAGTTTTTAATGAATTAAAGCAGCACCGAAAAATAGGGTAGCATGTCAGAAATAAAGGAAAAGTGACGCTGAAAAAAAAGGAAAAAGAATCGTTGAGAAAAGTAATTACAAAGTGGAAAAACTGTTGTGGAGAAGTTGGAAAGTGGACACGTACTGACTTGGAGAAACGCTTGGATTGAGGACCAGCTGAGATTAAGTCAAGGAGAAACTGGACAAACCTAATCCTCTAGGGTTAGGGTTTTTGTAAGGGCTTTGTCCTAGTTTTGTATAAGCAGAATGTATTAGGAGATATCCTTTTTAGACAGTCCGATAGTGGACGAGTGAAAAGTTCTCAGTGTTTTGAGAACTGTTGTGATCCATGGGGATCATTTGTAATGGTGATCTAAAAATGAAGAAGACTTGAAAAACTTGAAAACTTATTGCAAGTGAATGTTATGTGTTTAAAGCAAAAGGATCAGTTTGCAACACATAAATTAAAGGATTACTTATGCAAATTACACATAGACAACGACATAATCATTGAACATAAACACATAAGCACAACAATTGATAAAGGAGTTCACCCCTCTTATGGGCTACATCTT
>ML817800.1:12114-52086 GCA_009831015.1 Picea engelmannii | reverse complement strand
GGGTTTGTTGGGTATATTGTAGTTAGAACCTCGGTCATCCCATAGTAAGCCAACAATTCCGAAGTTATGTTACTTTGTTATCTAGTATGCACAGGGGTTATGGTTAGAACTCTCCCTCTAGTTCAACCTAAATCAAAACCTAATAAGTAAGATGGTTAGGATCATATGCATACTTCTTAAGCAATGAAACATGGGACACGTCATTTTCTTTAATTTTAGTGGTTAAGGTAAGTTTATATGCCACTGGCCCCATCCATTCTAGGATCTCAAATGGCCCATAATATCTAGGTGAAAGCTTGGCATGATTTCCAAGTTTCAAGGAAATCCTTCATGGTTTAAATTCAATATTACCATGTTTTCTAGATATAAACTCTTTATGCATTATGTTCTTATTTGAATAATTTTTTTATCTATCTTGACTTGTCTTCAAATTTTTTTTAATCTTGATAATATCTTGTACCATTCTGTTAAGCATTTCTAGTCCAAGTATGATTATGTTCACTAGATTATCCCAACTTATTGGAGTATTTCATATTCTACCATAAAGAGCCTCAAATGGACTCATTTTCAAGTATGATCGATTATACATTGTTATAAGCAAACTCTACCAAGTGAAAATAGTCCTCCCACTTAGTTGGTTTATTCATAACATACATCTGAAGAATGTCTTCTAGTTTTAGATTTCTTCTCTCTATCTACCCATATTTTTTTGTATTATAAGAAATGTCGAAGTTTAATTGTGTATGCAATACTTCAAACAATATTTTCCAAAAAAATGATGTAAATTTCGAATCTATGTTTTATATAATGTTGTAGGCATCATGTGCAACCTAAAAATTCCCCTTATAAATATTTCTACAATGTCGAATATTTTGTGTGGATTTTATGGGAAGAAAGTGATCATCATTTATCAGTTTGTAAACCACAACCATGATATTCTCATGTTTCTTCACCATCCTAGACAATCCTATGAAAATATCCATTGTTACTACCTTCTATTTCAACTCAAGAATATACAAATGTTATAACATGCGAGTTGGATGCTCAGCTTTAACTTGTTAACATTCAATTCATTTTTCAATATCATTTTTCATTCCATACCAAAAATATTGCTTTCTTTCTATAAAAATCATCTTCTATTAGTCTGTATTTCCTAAGTATTACTTCTTATGCATTTCACTCATCATGAGTACTTTAAGCTCTATGGAGTTAGGAATGTACAACCTATGTCTTTAAATTAGCAATCCATCATTAGTCATTTGATAGTTTTCATAGATTTTTTCGGGTTTCTCTTGTTGTAGACCATTTTTTACTTGGATGAAGTATTCATCATTGATAAGGGATTATTTCACTGTAACTTTTAGATCAGATTCACAAGTACTAATGGATTCCATATGTATCACTTGTATGCTTTTGTTAAATGTATTGACTACTTTGTTTTCTTATCCTTTTATGTGCCTTATATCAAGGTCATTTTCACTTAGAAATTCCAACCATCTAGCCTATTTTTCATTCAAGTGTGGTTGATCAAATAAGTACTTCGTCCCATTGTGATCTATCATCAATACAATTTTTCTACCTATCAAGTAATGGAACCACATCTTTAGTGCTTGGATTATAGATGTCAGTTCTAGGTTATTAATGGCACAATTCATTTCCCGGTCTTTTAGTTTCCTAGACTCGTAAATCACCACATGGTTATCTTGCATAAGGAATCCACCAAGTCGTTACTTACATGCATATATACAGAATAAAAAATCTTTGTTTGGGTTTTCTATTTTTAGAATTGGTGCATTGGTAAGAAGGTGTTTCAACTGCTAAAACCTCTCCTCACATTTATGAGACCATAAAAAATTTACCCCTTTCTTTAATTTATTGGGTAAGAAAATCTAGAGAATCCCTCAATGAGCCTATAATAGTAACTTGAAAGGCCCATAAATGATTTCACATATGTCACATTTTTTGAAGTGGGACAACTGCTATTGCTTGTTTTGAGATGATGTGTCCCAAGTAATGGATCTTATTTTTATAAGAGACACACTATTTGAACTTTGCATATAATTGATGGTCTCTTTATATTTTCAAAACCATTCTAAGATGGTCCTCACGATCTTCTTCATATTTTTAATAGATCAGTATGTCATGAATTAAAATAAATAAACATTTATGGAAATACTTACTAAAGATATTGTTCATAAGGAACATGAATACGATTGGTGAATTGGTAAGTCCATATGGTACTGCTACAAACTCATAATGACCATACCTTGTCTTGAAGCATATGTTATGAATATATTTATCTTTGGTTCGAACTTGATGATATATAGATCTCAATTCAATCTTTGAGAACACTTTTCCCCCTCTTACTTGACCAAAACAATCATCAATTTGAGACAATGGTTTACATGTTTTTCATTGTAACATTGTTCAAATATCTGTATTATATGCACAATTTGAGGGTACCACCCTTATTTTTCACAAACAATACTAGTGCTCCCTTTTATCATGCAAGTTGTAGGTTGGGAAAAGATCAAACCAACCACCAACTGGAGACAGATTTGAGAACACCTACCCACTGTCACCTTAGAAAGGTATTCCCATCACTTTATATATGATAGAATCACCTCAAGGGGGGAATCCCAGTGACCCTATGGGGAAATGAGACATAAAATGTGATGTATGAATGGATTATGCTATATATAAATTTTCTATGTGTGTATAAGGGCTTGAATAAGGTCTTGATAGTAGCCAAGGTTTCTAAGAAGTAGTATAGCTTGTTGATACTGATTTGTACCTGCCTAAGACACAAGGAAAACAGAGATACAAGCCCAAATATGTGATGGAAAATAAAGTTAGGCTTGTTGTCCCTAATTGTAGCATTTAGTATCAATATATATCAGCAATGAAATTGATAATGTATTATGCAAACAAGTTTCTAAAATTCTAGTTGAAAGAGAAAGAGAACTAGATCAACTCAAGTAAGATAGAATTAGACTTTATCAATGAAGCAAGGTTGTTACATAACCAATACTGGAGATTTATTATTCAACCTTATGTATGTAATAAACAAGTTATTACAACACGAATATCAGCCACTAAAACTTCCCCAAAATCTATCAAAAAATTCTCTAGTCTTAGTAGTTTATGTGGGAAAACTTTAAGCAACATCTAGTGGTTGCTTTAAGAGTTATTTGAGAAGTTTAACTAGGGTTTCTGCAACCCTAATCGTTGTAGATAAAGTTTTATAATATAATAAATAAATAATTGAGAAAATATGATGCCCTAGTGTCTCAATCAAGGTTATAGAGCAAAGAATTGAATCCAACTTAGACAACCTTCAAATCATAAAATTTCACGTTAACCAATGAAAGATTTTATTTCTCCAATGCAATTATACTAGTGACTTTAGCTATTGGGTTATGGATTCAAGGAAATAAAGAGATAAACAATTATATCTCTAGCTTGGGGGTGTAAACCCTCTTACTCCGTAAGGCAAGCAAATGTTAATCTAGGAGATACTAGGAGGGTGTAAACCCTTTTGCTTCTCCTAGTAAGACCTTGTGTAACAAATAAATTCTAGACAAAAATTATAGATAGAAGGTGGGATTGTAAATGCTTATACTCCTTAAGAAATCTAGCAAATAAAACTTGTGACTAATAAATGAAGAATCAACAAGACAAATCTTCATGTAGCTCAAGAAATGACAATATAAACCTCTCCTTACCAAGATAAATCAACCACACATGCCAAATAAAACCTCCACGAAGGGTAGCACCCTACTTCTTCCACCAATAGCATAAAGAAACCAAGATAAAAAAGCACAAGAGAGAGAAGGTTTCCCTAGGAGGGCACAAATTTCAGCTAAGTACGTCTCACAATGGGAGAGTTATGTTATCAAATGAGATTCACATGATCTTTGATTATATAAAATGTCTAACACATATTTTGTCCACTTAATTAGGGTAACACATAATATAAGTGGTCAACAACCCTTATTTTACCCCTTTACACAAATAATAATATTTAATTATCACTTTTTCACATTAGAAACCCTAAAGAAGGATGATGTCACCCCTTTAGGTGATGTTTTGACATTCAAAGAAAGTCATTGTAGAATAAAGTGGAGGTCGTTAGGGCTCCTAGAGCCTCTTCTTCATGTTCCAAGGTCAATTCATGTCTCCTTCGGTCAAATCATGCCAAGTGTCTATGTGAAACAACTCCATCACCACAAACCCTAACCCTAGTGACATCGAGCCTCAAGAAGTGACATTTTTCCCCTCCTAGGAAAGTCATTTGGCATGTGAGGGATAGTTCATGTCTTCCAAGGTGTCTTGTAAGCCTCCGAAGGCATGGTAACATGAAATAGAATGTGGGCCCTTGGCATCCAACTTGTGGGATTCAAGCCCCATGGAAGCCCAAGCTAGGCTTGTTCCTCCAAAACTGTCCACCAAATGATGTCCTGCAAAATAAATGGGTATTCCCTCCAAGGATATCAAGTCAAAATATCATGCCAAGTAAATACACATATAATAAACAAGGCACCTAAAAATGTGCATCAAAACTATCTCATCAAATTAAACAAATTCTCAAAGACCCTATACAATTGAGAAAGTTTAGGTATGGGAGGGGTGTCATAAAATTCATATTCGATAGACCAAAAACCTCAAGTAGATTATGCTCCCAAGGATGCCCCTTCAAGGTCATGTAGCGGATGATGAGGCGGATAGGGGTTTACACTTCATAGGCCAACAAGTTTCATGACATATAAGGGATCGTATTGTCTCATTTATGGGTGCCTTTGTAGGGAGTGTGTTTCACCTTCTTCCTCAATGCAACCTTTTTCCAATCCCATTTATTTCCATTTATTAATTAATCAATGATCCAAACATGTGTGCAATCCCAAAAGTGAATCTATTAGCTTGGGAGGAAGTAACACATTGTCACCTAAAAAACGAGGTCCACAAAGTGCCATAGGGGTAACCATGTAAGGCGTTGTAACACACTTGTGTTAGTCTTGTACTCAAGAAGGATATTTATTATGTGTTTGATATTGTGCATATATTCAATTCTTTTTAGAGAAGTAGTTCATCGTTCTCAAGACCTGTTTGGGAAATCACTTAGAAGATTTATATTTTAGGATCTTATCTTTTTCTAGCAACCATCCCCCTAGGAATTCAACCCCTTCTTCCCACGAAATGAGGTACATGCCCTTCTTGGGTCACTAAAGTAAAAGGGCCTAGAAGAGGGAAATATTATAGGAGTGTAATGTGTGAAAAGTGGTAAGTATGATCGATAATGGTACAATAACCTCTCGGGGGACCCCCAGTTGCAACCCTTCCCCAAACGCTGGCCACTTACTAGTAAGTCTATGACACTCTCCAAGGTGAAACATGGTCAAGAGAATAATGTCCAAAAATGAATTCTATAATCAAAAGAATATTAAATACAACATGTTTAAATGCCTCAAATATTAGGGTGATTACCTACCACAATACCTAACTTGTATGGCATGGAGCAAGACCCATATTCCTTCTATAATCTAGTTGTTGTGGTGGATGCACTGACAATGGATAAAAATGTGGTGATAGAATGGGATTTTGTATTTGCAAATGGATACTGCTAGTCATGTGGTCTCTCGACACTCCATATATTCAACCTGAGGGCCTTGAGGCATCATCTCCTTAGTTATCCAACAAAATGGGGATATCACTCCCTAAGGAGACACACTTGGTATGTTGTATCCCTTCTATAACAACTCTTTAAATTGAATTTTCAACTCCATTAGTTCAAGAGTACTCATTCTATAAGGAACCTTGGACAGAAGTAAAACTTTGGGCATAAGATCAATTGAAAATTAAATGTCTCTCTTGGGAGGTAGACCAGATATCTCACCTAGCAATACATCATTGAATAATTGAAGTATTGGATAGTCTTCAATATTTGGACCTTTGCTTTTTTTTTATTCCAACACATGAATTGTGTACAACTTACATTCCTTTATGAAACTATTCTTCAACTATAAGGATGAAATTTGTCTTATGGAAATGGATTTTGGAGTACTTCTCATTATTCTTGAATTTCTATCCTCATCTATGTAGTAAAATGTTTTATTATGCTAATCAAGTTTTACATTATGTGCTTGTTACAGTCCAAAAATTCCCTACCTATGCATACATGGCATTGGCCTTTCCACTTACACAATTTGCGAAATTACTGTTGAGGTCCCTTCTTTAAAAAACTATTGTTTGGAACATGTACGCACCCTGTTGAACTATAGTCCATGTACACACATGAGTTTTGTACTAGTTATCCCACATACATATGTGAGTTGCATGCTATATAACCTGCATTTACCTCCAAAAGTTGCAAAAAATATATAATTGCAAGGAATTCAGTAGAGTTTATGGGATATCGAGAGTTTCCCAACCATTTTACCCATTGTAGCCCATCCCCAAACTGAATAACCATATTTTTATCATATAAAAAGAGGTCTTGGGGTCCCATTTACAACAACAATCAAGAGAACAAGTAAACTCTACCAAAATCCCTTCCCCTTCTTAGCCCAAGTTTTGCAGCCCTTTCTGAGATTTGGCCTCAACATTCCCCTCCAACCCTTTCTCCTTATACATCCCTTTCCCTTTTGCCAAGAGATCAGTTGTTTGTGAGAGGAAAACATGGGACTGATGCACTTGGAGCAACAATAGAGGTGCCCAGACCTAGTTCGTTGAGTGTTAGCTGAAGAAGGTTTAAATCTTTGTAATTTTCATATTGAATAAGAGAGTTCTTTTCCTGTCCCAATACATTGTGTCTTTATGATTAATTGATTAATACATCTATGTCTATGTATAAACATTAACAATGATAAGTATAGATCGTACATCTTGTAGCATTTTTTTCCTAAGTTTTTGCAGGTCATATTTGGGAGGAGACCAACAATCAAGGAAGATGCAAAGGAGACAGAGGCATACACCAGCTGAAAGGACCTAAGGTACAACTACTTTCCCCTCTCTTGTAATATAATTTTAGATAGTTTTGGCATATCTTAGGAATAGAACTGTATTTTAAGGGAAGTCAGTGCTCTACTTGTACCTCGAACCAGTATATTAATAGGCATATTTTCCCTACTAGCAGAATTGGCGAGTCCCGTAGGGATTTTCTCTAGGTTATTAGTGGGAGATATTGGTTAGATTTTATTTTTCAGTTTATTTCTTAGTCTTCTAAGTGTTCTAAGTCATGTTGGTTCTTTGGTCACCTTCCAGGTTCCTACTAGCTTTCCTTGCCCAAGTTGTTAATCAAAATGTTTTCTTTTTTTTTGAAAATTTATAGAGGTGTACACGCCCTATTCTCTATACAACATGTGCACATACACAACCTACATTATATATAGCCCATGTACATACATAGTGTGGCCATGAAAAGCACGCGTCTCTATTTTTTTGGAGAAGTTTTTCACAATATTTTCATTTCTCTACTGGAAACTTGTGGTTCCCAAGTCTTCCTGAGTTCCAGAAGCTTCTGTTGTGTGGGGTTTAGACAATTTGTAGGCTCAGATTGTTTATGAAAAAAATAAAAATAATCCTTGTGTCTCTCTATGTTTCCAAACATTTTTTTCTTATTTTATCTTGAATTTTAAGAAAAATGAGTAACATGAATACAATAACAAAGAGGTGCATGAATCGTGTATTCTGCATTTTATTTTATCATCTTTTGTTAGTTCTACTTTGATTGGAAGAAAAAAAAACTAGTTTTTTGGGTCTCTTTCTTTCTTTGCATTTGCTTTGCATTGTTATTTTAAAAAGAAAAATAATTAGCATAGGGTTGTGTTTTTTTTTTCATCTTGAAAGCCTTTAAAAAGAAAAAATAACAAAGAATATCTTTTCATTTTCTCTTTTGTTTCACTCAAAAGTTGCATTGTGCATTTTGCATGGAAAGGAGAAAAGATTGCATCTTTATGTTTGAATGATTGTTCATGATTTTTGCTTGAAACTTTTTTTCATTTGTAGAATTAGTGTAAATTATTCTTTTCCAGTGTTCTAATTAGTTTCTTTTTTAGAAGGGTCCCAAACAACATAATTTGTACTTTCTTTCCTTGAGTAAGAAAATCCCGTAAAATGAATTTGCTAATCTAAATTATATTAGTAACACTTTTTCTTGGGTTCACTAGTAGCTTAGGATAGGGCCTTGGATTAGGTGTGGAGAGGTAAAATCTCTAAGGCCAACCAAAAATTCACTTAGGTGTATGTGTTAGGGTGTGAAAATACACCTTGTAATTTCTCAATTCAGGAAGCTCATCTAACACAAGAGTCAAACATGAGGCCATGTAGAGGAGAGTGACAGATATATCCACTCATGATATCGACAAAGAATTTTGGAGAGTGTGTATTAGGGGTGAATCCTGTAGTGTTGTTGTCCCGAATAATGTTATACCTCTAAAACACTTGGATCCGTCCAAGGTACTCTAAGAGTTATTTTGGACATGTTGTGTTTAAGGCTTCAAGAGGATATTTAGGATTAGTTACCTTGCCCCTACACCCTCCCAGCTATCAACTGTACCCCCCTAGTTGTTGATTACAAGTTGGTGGCCTAGTTTCCATTATATAGGTTGACACATAGGTGACTACAAGGGGTGTATCATGGTACTTGAGGCATACTTTGTACTCTCTGGGAGAGACTCGAAGGGACTGTCGGTTGGAGGTCTGGGTAAATATTTCTCCTGGCCAATCATTTTCCTTTGTGAATGCTTTGGATGATCAGTACTTCATCTCCCCGGGTCGGAAGAATTCAGAAGGGTGGTTTGTATATTTTTAGGATTTTCTTCTTAGTGGTGTGCTCTGTGCTCCCTAGTTTTCCATAGTGAGTCAGTCATTCATTGCTTTGGGTCTTTGACCTAAGGTGGTATACCACCCACTCCACTGGTCGTGAGGAATTTTCAGTCTTCCTCTTAGAAATGTGGAGTCGCCTCTTTATATGTGTTGTTTTTTATACCACTGGTTCACTAGAGTCAATGTGTGATACTTTTACAAACTTGAACAATCCCGCAAGGGAAAAACCTAAGCATGAGATATTCAGGGAAAAATTTACTAACGATACCAACCAAGAAAACCCTTCGCAAGGGGATTCCTATTGTTTTCCTTTCTTAGGAAACATTGGTGCTCCTTTGATGGCCACTTTGTACATTCCTCAGTTGAATGTGGGACTGTCAGTTTGGTTGAGTACCATTCCAAATGTCCCTAATTATCTTGATGCTTCTAAATTAATCACCTTCTGTCATGGGAATCATGTTGATGTCCCTTCATCGACAAAGTATTCTCCTCCTCCTACCTTCTCTAGTGAAATTATAGCTACTAGGAACCGAAAATCTAAATGAAATAGAAAGAGGAAGAATTGGAAAAATAAATCACTAACCTTTGTGAGTCATGTTGGAGATAGGTCATCAACCTATGCAAGTCATGTTGAATACCAACACCCAACATCTGCAAGTCATGTTGGGGGAAAAAAACCAACCTCAGCTAGTCATGTTGGAGAGTTGTCAGCAACCTTTGCGAGTCATGTTGGGGGAAATCACCTAGCCTCTGCAAGTCATGGTGGGGGTAAAAGTCCATTCACTGCTAGTCATACTAGAGATAGGTTTTTAACCTCTGTGAGTAATGTTATCGGCCAATCACTAACCTATGCAAGTCATATTGGAGTTTTGCAACCAACCACTGCAAGTCATTCTGGGGGCATGAGTCTCATCAATGCAAGTCATACGAGTGATATGTCAACAACCTTTGTTAGTCATGTTGGGGAAAATTAGCCAACCACTGCCAGTCATGCTGGGGGAATTTATTTTATTCAAAAACCTAGATGGATAGGAAACAAGCCTAAGTTCCATTGTAAGATTTTCAAGGGAGATCACCTTACTCATTTATGCCCTGGACTTCCAAAGGAACAAAGATTGTGGTCCCTGTTTGCAAGATATTTTTATTCTGAGTCTTCTAAGGTTTTGTCACAATCTATTCAGCCTTTGGTTGATGAAGTGGTCATGCCGATGCAATATTTGGCTAATCCTACTCCTCTTTTGGGGGGTGATGTGCTTTTAGACCATGTTGTCTCCCAGCCTATTTAGCTAGTAATTTAGGAAGTGGTCATGTCAATGCAATATTCAACTGATCCCACTCTTCTCTTAGAGAGTGTCAAGTCTACGAAATTGGTCATGTTGATGAAATATTCAGTTGACCCCACTCTTCTCTTGGAGAATGTTGAGTCTTCTAAAGTGGTCAGGCCGATGCAATTTTCAACTGATCCCACTCTTCTCTTAAAGAGTGTTGAGTCTACTAAAGTGGTCATGATGATGCAATCTTCGAATGATCCCACTCTTCTCTTGGAGAGTGTTGATTCTACTAAAGTGGTCATGTCGATGCAATCTTCAACTAATCCCACTCTTCTCTTGGAGAGCGTTTAGTCTATTAAAGTGATCACGTTGATGCAATATTTGGTTGATCCCACTCTTCTGACGGGGATTAATGTGTCTACCGACTATGTTTTTAGCATTTCTAGTTCAGTACTTTCAAAATAAGGGGGAATTCCACTCACTTCAAGCACTCCCCCTCCAAGTCCTATGATGGTTTCCTTTGATTGGAATGAACTTGTGTTACACATCAAAATTACTCACTTCAATAGTGTCACAAGTGTCATCATTACAAGTGTTGTAAGTGTCACATCTTGACCACAAGTCTCACAAGTGTTGAAAACATCATACTATTATCTTTCCTATGTCGTCTCTCTAACAACATCATAAGGACATTTAAGACACCTCAAAGACAAGTTTTGAAGAAGAGAAGTCATTTGACAAGGAGTACAAGTCTTTTTCCACTAAGGAAACCACTCAAAAATGATTTTTGGAAGGAAGTGCTCCCCCATACACTGTAAAAGAGTGCTAACACTCCCTAGGCTTCTTTGGGGGAGTGCTACAATGCTCTATCCCCATGTTGGGGGAGAGCTACCCCTTTTTTGAGTAAATTTTGGTCTGTTGAGGGGAATCAGGGAAGAATCCCCTCAATCTCTTAGGTTGGTTGAATTCGAATCAAAGGTCAAGGCATGATATTAGGGAAGATCCACAACTGAAGGAGAATAATCCTTAACTTATCCCAAATATCTCTCAAGTGTTTGGGCCTCTCCAAGGTTATATAAGGAGGCCTCCTCATGGTGAAAAGGAGGGCAGTTTAGAGGCATCAAACTTATGATCTCATAAGGGAGATGAACAGTAAAACATCATCATTTTGTGTGTGGATTATTTGAGAAAGGGTATGGAAAAAGGGATCTTGGTGAAGCTATTGCACTACATCCATGGATATAAGCAACACTTTGTTCTCATTAATATAATTTCATGCTTGACCTGTTTCCTTTAAATTTTGTTGTATGAACTTGTTTCTTTCATAGATTCATTATAAATATAATCATAGTAGAGAAGGAAGTATCATTGTTGTTGTTCATGGTACCACAGGGCCTTCAACTGAACTTGGAGATCAAGATCAGCCTGGAGCGAACAAGGACAAACATCAATAAAAAGGTACTTGCCTTTCTTCCCTCTTGTTCTTCGATAGTTTAGATTTATGATAAAGGAATGTCAGTGTCCATAATAGTACTTTCTGTCTTGGATTTAGGGGTCTAGCATCCAAGAGGAAATCCACTTGTCCGTAGGGGGATTCTCCTGTAACACCTTGTTGAACCTCATCTTCATTCTTCTAAACCCTTCCAAATAAGGGTTGAAGTTAATTCAATTTTTTTTTACTGATGTATTGTATATGAAGGAGCCTCTACAAGTATTTTATCATCCTCGACTTGGAAATATTTGGGTTCTCTTGAGCTTGTGTCTTCTTTGCATGACTTGTTGCATTTTGACAAACGTCCTAGTGAGTATTTGGGGATTCTTCCTCAATTTCCTATGTCTTTAGGTGGGAAGAATATCCTTTTCGATGTTATAGTGGTGCAAGGTCCGTTACATTTCAATATGCTTCTTGGGTGTGATTATGTATATAGTGTGAATGTTGTGGTGTCTACGCTCTTTCAAGTGATGCATTTCCCTGACAATGGAAGCATTGTCACAATCTACCAGTTGGAATATGATAATCACCATCCTAATTTGACATTAGTTTAGGATGCCCCTTTATATGTTCCTAGTGTTCATGTAGACTCTACCCTGCCACAGGTTAATTATGTGGTGTCTTATCCTCGATGTCCAATTTCTTCTGATCAAGAAACTGTGCAACCATGTTTGCCTTCTCGAGACATGGTCTCAACAATTGATTAGTTTTGTTATATAATGGTTGTATGGGAGACCCTGCTTCCCCCTCTTAGTCCAATTTATCTCCAGTCTCCTTTTGAGTCTGATCTCACTGTTTGTAGATCCTCAAACCCTCGTGCTTGTGATTCTTTGCTGATAGAATATGCCAGTCCTGTCGACCCTCCTCATTCACATGATTTATCATATTTTGAATTTCCTTCAGATGAGGCTATCCTTGATGTCAGGATCCTAAATATATATAAACATAAATATCATAATAAACCAATATAAAAAAGAATAATCCAAACCATTCACCAAAATACTGAACACAATAAATAGTCAAAACCCTTGAGGCAGGGTAACACCATATATTACTCCTTAAGGAAGGATAACACTCCTTAAGAAATTCTTGATACATTCAAAATATTCTTCACTATGCTTAATTACATTTCTTACACTTATTTATATAGCTCTCTCTATCTCCTAGGAACCTTCTAGAGAGTCTTCTCACATTTATTACATATAACTAACATAGTGGGCCTTTATTAATATAGTGGTCCTAGTCCACCGTACACTGAATGACCACATTCTCGTATATTAAATGACTTCCATTAATAATACATAACCACATTTCCTTTGGGTACCTCCCTAGGTACCCCATTTTACATCCCTATGTATATTACATTCCATCCCCCTTCACATGTTTTGTCCTCAAAACATGATAAGAAACCATACAATATGACCAACTAAACAATGTATCCAACTTGTACCAAGTATGACCATCCATCCATCTCAATGGAGATCAAACATGATGTCCATATGTTGCCTTTCCACCCTGATATTGATCTACATTATGTCAGTGTTTCCATGGGATTAGTTCTCCAGCCTGATGTCTTCTTGTAGTGCTAATAGGCATCCATGCACCTCTTGATCGGTTTCCTTTCTGGTTCCCTTTTGGTGCATAAATGTGTTGATGCACACACCCTTGCCTTGATGATTTTTGTTTTTCTATATGATGTAGATGGCGATATACAACAACTGTAGGAATCTGTTATTTTTTCTTCAAATCTACAAAACTATGTGCCTTTGAGTCAATGACCTCCTTAGCTTCTTGATTATGTCTTTCATCTAGTTTTGCTTCATCTCCTTCTGTAAACTCTGCCTCTATTTCAACTTTAGAATCTACAATAAATTATTTTTTGGACACCATGGGCCCATATTTCTTACTAAGAGACACATCCTGCAAGGTGATTTTCTTCTTCTTGTACCACAACGTCAAAAACTTATTTTTCACATTAATATTAATGGTACCCATTGATTCTATCCAAGGATATCCCAAAACAATATCCACTTCATCCATATCCATAGCATAAAAATTTGAATGCAACACATATGTGTCCATGGCAATCTTCAAATATTTAAAAATTTAAACATTTTCACGCTCAACCTGTGTGCTTTGAATATTCTTTGCAGAAACTTGTAATCTATTAACCAACTTAACGTTGATAAAATTATGTAGGAAACTAGGGTTAATAGAAACAATGATATTTTCTTTATGAATACATCCATGAACTATAATATAGAATTGCCACATGAAAAAAAACCCTTGTTTATTTCTCTAATTTTGGCACGAGGCCATTTTTCTAAAAGGACTTTTTCAAATTCTTCATTGGAGAGTGTCATCATTTTTCTATTGCTAAGGGAATTCCACCATGTGTGACTATCTTCTCTCAAACAAATGTGTAGAAAAAATTTCCACTACTCTTTCCATTCTGACTTTTGGGACTTTAAGAAGTCTTCAATACTAGGACCTTCATCATTTCCTATAAAATACATCTTTCTTGGAAAAAATATTCAACAAGAACTAGGGTTAAAAATAACTTACTGTAAAAAACTGCAGCTTGTTCTGGAAAAACCTTGAAAAACCTGTTGAATTTAAAATGCTCATAACTTTACTTCCTGGACTTTGTTTCGACTGATTTTGTTTGTGAAATTGGGTAATTTTCTGAGAGGAATTCAAATATCCAATTTTTTTGACCAAATTCTTCTCATAAATGTTCATATTTGAACCTGAAGTGCGTCGCCCTCTTTTTTTTTTTTTTTTAGAAAAAATATGCAAAAAGAGACAAAACATTCTCTCCTTCTTTGGCCAAGGAAAGTGCTCTAATACCAATTGTTAAGTACCTGAATATATCTAAATATAAATCTCAAAATAAACCAATATCAAAAAGAATAATCCAAACCATTCACCAAGATACTGAACATGATAAATACAGAAAACCCTTGAGGTAGGGTAACACCATATATTAAACAATGCTCTGATATCAATTGTTAAGTACCTAAATAGATTTGAAGATAAATCTCAAAATAAGCACGAAACTCAACAAGAATAATTCAAACCATTCAACAAATAGTGAACACATGAAGTAGAGAAAACGCTTGAGGTAGGGTAACACCATATATTAATCCTTAAGGAAGGATAACACTCATCAATAAATGCTTGATACATTCACAATATTATTCACTAAGATTCATTAAATTGCTTACACTTCTTTATATATATCTCTCTATCTCCTAGGAACATTCTAGAGATACTTCTCACATTTATTACATCTAACTACCATAGTGGACCTTTATTAATATAGTGGACCTATTCCACCTTACATTGAATGACCACATTCTCATATATTAAATGATTTCCACTAATAATACATAACCACATTCCCATTGGGTACCTCCCTAGGTACCCCATATTACCTCCCTAGGTATATTACACTTGGAGCCATGACTAAGGTTTCTATATTGTGAGTAGAATTACACTTTGGTTTGTGTTTTCTTCCCTTTTGGAAGACATTCTAGGTTGACTATTGAAGAGACTCTTGGTCAAATCCTAGAAACAGGATCTAATAGAACCAATACTATGCATGAGCCATAAGGTTGTGTAGTACCTAGTACATATTGTACAGACCAGGTTTGTTGTTTTCAAGTTTTGTATTCAGTAGAACCTCTTATTTTCTGAATTTTCTATTTATATTGGATCTATTAATTTATGGATGAGTGTCATTATCCTTATATACATGATCTTGGAGACATTTTTCTTTCGCATTTGTTAGTGGTATCAATTCGTTCTGATAGGTATTGACCTCAAAATTGGCATACATGTTACATTTTTCCCTACTTTCATTTTTTGCATAACCTTTTCCTGGTTCATTTAGCCTTAGGATCGACCCCACTGAATTGCGACACTAACCTTCCTTACTAATAAGTGTGTCTTACTTTATGTGGTAGAGCCTTCCTTCCAAGGGCTTCCTAGTTAGAGCCTTGTTTTCCATTTGGTGCCCATGTTGAAGTACTTCATAGGAACATGATTCATGTTTAGTCCCGCCATGAATTTTTGTTGAAGCCTCATACTTCTTCTTCATATTTTTCTGGTTCATACCCACGAGACTCCCTAAAGAGCATAGTTTGTTGTCCTTAAAGATCAATTAAATTTTGAAATCAACATCCAACGAGAGTTTATTTATTATTTTCAATATCATCTGGATTACTTGAGAAAATAATCCCCTTGAAGTCTTATTTAATCCCTTTTCAGACTCTCTAAAATTGAAAATATTATTGAGCGATCGTGTTGCCCTTTATGCTCTCCAAAATCTGATTTGAATGAACATATGTTCAATGATAGTTTACCCATTTTCCGGTCCCGACGGTTACTTTTACGAATAAAGGTATGCCATTAGAGCTTCGGTTCGCTAGCAGAGTATTCTCAGGCGTAAGTTTAACCCTTTTTTGGGCACAAGGGACTAGATTTTAAAAAAAGGGACATTATCCTTGGTTTTGGTTTATCTCTTTTTCAGAACTTTGAGATTACTTACAAAAAAGGAACCCCCTTGGAGTCAATATTTAAGCTCTTTTCAGAATCACTAAATATGAAAATATTATCGAGTGACCTTGTTCCTTTCAGACTCATTAATTGGTCAAGAAAGAACATCTATTTGGCATAATTTTAACCCTTTTCCATCCAATCAATTATCCAGGAAAAAGGTACACCTCGCGAGACTCATATCGTCGAGAGAGTTCTCTTAAGCTATATTTTATACTTTTCCAGGCTAAGGAGAATAAACTTAGAAAAAGGATGTGAGTCCATATTTAAGATTTTTTTAGACTCCTTAAAATTGAAAAGATATCCGAGTGATCTTGTCTCAATCACACTTGTTAAAATGGTTTTAAAGAGACGTCCTTTCAGTATAAGTTTACCCCTTTTTCGAACTGACTAGAATAGTTACAAAAAAGGAGCTCCCTAGAGTCTTCTTTTATCATTTTTCAGACTCTCTAAACGTGAAAAAACCACAGAGCTTACCTTCTTTGGGATTGTAAAACTTCACATGGAGGGAGTCTTGTTGTGTCATTCTTAATCGCATCGCATGTCTCATCCTTTTGAATTTGGCCTAATGCTAGCTCCATGTCATTATCAACTGAACCTTCAAAGAATTCGTTAAATGCAATCCTTTCAACACTTTTTCCCTTGCGATCTGACACCTTGACAGATGGAGTAATTTTCCCTGAGTGTTCGTATCCTGCACACATCTCCATTTTGAAAATTTTGAATATCATTGTTGCATGAGGACATGCAATGACTTAAGCATGGGGGTATGTTGAGTCTCCATTTTGACACTTCTAATGCCTTATATTACCCTATATCTAAGCCTATTATACCTATGCTATGAGTGTATACTTGACTGTTTCCTCGATAAATCCACTTAGTGACCTTGTTCATGTGCATAAGGGGTAAATTATGATTAAGGCATGATTTGTTTAGTTTTTCTTGAGTTAATTTGATTTAATGTTTGATTTTGTATGATCCCAATCATTTGAATATTAAGAAACATTGATATGGTACTACCTAGGTGACTGATCTAGTATGAACATCTATTCTGTGCTAATCTGGTACTCATGGTATGACTGTGTGTATTCCAGTTTCGATACCAACATTCTGGTACTAGATTTTCATCTTAATTTCTGGGCTGATGATGATGAATATCAAAATTTGGGGACATGGGTTTTGTCTAGAGCGGTGTTTTCATTTGGAATAGTGGCCCAGAATCTCTAGATCACACACGTGTGGACCTCCATCTTAGGGGGAACAATCCATCCTCAATCTTTGCCAATTTTCCAGAAATTCTAAGATCATGCCCAGATTTGTGGGAACTGCATTTCCTGGATTAGATAATGGTTGTACTCGAACTCCATTGATGGAAAATGGTTTTTATTTGGATTGGATTGTCTAGATCCAAAATTGTAATGTAAAAATCATATAAATTGAGTGATGGCTAAGTCAAAAGGGAGAGGAATTGTTATGTTGCAGATTGGATTTCTGAACATATTATCTCTGTAAACATACTTGCTGAAGAATCAATATGAAGTTAAATTAATCAATTCCATGTGTTTTGTAAAGTTTACTGTTCTGTAAGTTTCTTTGAGCTTCCTTGTTGGCATGGCAAGGCCCACAGATCCAACCAAGGTAATCTCATTTGTAATTATTTTGTGAATGTAATTCTATTTGTGTGAGTGTTTTAGAATAGTGTGTTGTTAATGATTTTTAATCCATTTCAAAGAGTTCGGCATTGAGTTTTTTTTTTTTTTCTGAATTGGTGTGAACAATTAGATACTAGATCAAATAGATATTTTCCTTTTCTAATATTGCAGGTTTCCATTTAATCGTTTGAAGTATGGGATTGTTAAGAAAATGATATTTTGAGTTTATATTTGCAGTATTTTCAGTATGTACAGGAACCAAAAGACTTTATATCTCCTCTTCATGCTCCATAATGAAGTCTCTCAATTATGTTGACTGTTCCTTATACTGATTTGTTTGAATTACATGAAGCTAGAATTGATTTTGATTTCAAGAGTGATTGGAGTTGATTGTTATTTACTGTTTTGATTGCTACATGAGACAAGCTTCTCAAATTCATCTCTTTAATTCATGAGCCTGGAATGAATAGACTTGTTCCTTAAGATATAATACTTTGATTGATTGTTTTTCTTGAGAAGTTTCATTATCATTTCTCTTTGCTAAGTTTGAAGTTGTGTGAAGCATTTGGATATCCTAAAATAGAGTGTTAATTGTTGATTAGTTTAGTTTCTACAAGGGACAGATTCAAAGTCCATCTCTTTTATTTCATGAGCCTGTGAATGGATAGATTCATTACCTGAGAAAAATCCTTTATATCAAATGCTTGTTGGATTATGTTTCTGAGTTTTGTTTTCTGATATTTAAGTTGTGTGAGGAAGATAGATTAAAATGTTTTAAAACAAAGTATTGGTATTGATTGTTTCTTCTTTATGTTATACTCATTAGACATAGGAACCTATCTGTTATCGGCACATATAGTGCATCAACTATTTTGATTACGAATCCTAGATTGACATTTAAATGAGTGTAAGATATATATTGAACATATTTATACACCAACATAAACCTTACTCACTTAAATGGATAAGAAACCATCATAAATTGCACATAACAAAGCAATGCACTTTAAAGTTTGCAATTTCATCAAAATTTGTGGATGAGGTAACATGTGATGTGGTGCCACTCAATGAATGTGGAATGGTCTTAGGAAGTCCTTATTTGTATGATCACAAAGAAATCTTCTATAGGGAACATAATCAATATCACTTAATCAAAGAAGGAAATGAATATGTTGTACATGTTCATCACTTAAAAGCAAATCAGTCTCTTCAAACAATGGAATAATTAAGGAAATAAGCTCATGGAATCAACACACCTATAATTGTGCCAAATCAAGAAATTGATCTTAAGTATGAACATGAGATGATTGTAGAATGGAAGTTCAATCATGCTTTTCTTCAAGATAAGCTAATGTCGTGCAACTACTACAAACATATTAGCTCATTTGTAGTCATATTTTTGATGTTATCATTGCTAATGTTTTCAACATGGATGATAGTGGCTTCAGTAATATGTGAAAGAGTATAAGTGGATAACAATATGTTATCAATTGTCATGGTTGTTTTGCAATTGATCTTGATGAGACAGGTGCACAGGACATAGTTTAAAGACAGAGAACAAGTGGGGTGGCCTATCCCTCACTTGATGACTGGTTAGTACCCTTTTGGAAGACCAAAAGGACTTAGTGGGGAGGCGTGATCCAAAATGGATCTAGGAAGGCATAAACATAAAATTTCACATAATAAGACGAAACTAGCACCATTGCGTGTTGATTTCGGCCATATATTGTTTTCCTCAAATGGACACCGTATGCGAAAGTTATCGTGTTATGATCAAATTCCCAAACAAGCAAAAATTCAACTGGTCAAAGTCAATGATGATGTCAGAAGTACGACAGGTGACATCAAGATGATGTCATCATGCTGATGTGGCATCACTAGGAGGTGACATGTGTCACTTAGATTCGACACTTTCATGTTGAGTTGGCACTGTTTGGATTTGACATGTTGCACCCTACAGATGATATGTGGCAGTCCATACATGATGTAGCCCAATGACAAGATGGCATGTGGTAGGTACAATAGTGATGTGGCATGTACGGTGGTGACGTGGAAAGTACAACAGTGAAACACGTGGAATGTACAGTGGTGACTTGGTAGGTATGACAGTGAAACATGTGGTAGGTATGGTGGTGACATGGCAGGTATGACAGTGTGACACATAACAGGTATGGCGGTGATGTGGAATGTACAGTGGTGATGTGGTAGTGCTAATTGGGAATCTGACTAGATCGATGCATCAACAGTACGATCCAATACCAAGGTGACACATGTCCTAATCACAGGGAACCACATGGCACCCCAGATTTGGCCAAGGTTGGCTAGAAAAAAGTTTCTTCCTCCTCCGAGGGAATTGAACCCGCGACCTCCGACCTAGGAAATGGATTAACAAATAAGGCGCTAACCAACTCTCCTACACATGTGACTTGTTATTTAAACAACACAATCTATATTTAAGTTTGCAGTGGCACGGTTTCAGAGATAAGCCCTGGTCGACGGGGGCTAGACCCAACCGACTAGGGGCTTAACCAAATATAGGCACATGGGAGCATAGCACTAGGCCATATGGCCATGCCAACGACTAGGGGCTGAGACTTAGGGGCTAAAGACCAGTGTGCTAGCTAGCCCTAGACCACATGGTAGAGACCCATACGACCAGTATCTCTTAAAGCAAGGGAGGCACTGAGTACTTGCCTAATTTTGGGTTTTTCAACCATATAATATATATTTTTTATGATTTTAAGCCTGTTTTTGGAGGATTTTGTCTATTATTGGGGGATCTAAAGCCCTTTCCGAGGCCAGATATTGGAAGGAAGTTGGGAGGATGTTACCAACTTCAAATGTATATAAAATAGAGGTTCTAGGAATCCTTAGATAGGTTTAGAAGAGGAAAAACGTTGTATAATTGTGAATCCAAAGTTGGTTTTATACAAGGAATCCATTGAGGAGAAGAACTTTGCAGGCCAATTCTGGGAGCTTCGCTCAACCATTTTCAGTTTCGTTAGTTGTGTTGGGTTCTTGAGGTCTAGAAGAACACAACCAACCTAGGTTGTAATACATTTGACACTTTTATGATGTAATTTTGAATATTTTAAGAGAAATAAGAAAGACTCACCCACTTAGACAAAGGCCCGAAGAGGTAGGTGATCTTGTCAAACTCCGTTAACAACTTTGTTGTTATGGTTTGCTGATTATTTGTGCTGACTTTCATATATTGATATCTTATAATGGTTTCCATATTATATCATTAATTCTTCCTCTTTCTTCAATTCCTAAATTGTTAATGAACTCATGCTTTAATAACTTAACCATAGTTTTAAAAGATCTTTTCGGATCAGAAAAGGGCCACAACAGGGAAAACAGGACATCAATTCATTACAAAAGGGCCTAGGTATAGAACCAGAGCATGAAATAGAGCACCCTGACATACCATAGGTCAGGGTGTTTTCTCTACAAGGGAAGAAGAAGGCACGAGCTGAGAGAAGTGCGCAAGGAATATCGTGCACATAGGTGGAATTATCAATCATGATGCCAAAAATACCCGAGAGAGTGAATGCGAAGGATGAGATGGTAGGAGGAGTATATACCATCAAATACTCCAATCATGACGTAGAAAACACAATAAAATTCCCATATTTGGCACCACAAAATTATTTGGAGAGCAGGGGAGAAGGCCCATCAAGCACACCACTATTGGAGCCTACGCAGTGGATCCTGGTGGTATACAAAACGTGAATAATGAATTTCATGGATATACTTCACTTTGGGCATGGTAAACACATCAATGGATGTGTGAAGCAAATCCTAGCAAGGGTGCATGGAGGAATTCTATGGATGGATAGGCCATTGCCTATCAACGTTGATTTTATCACAACAATCATGGGGATACCCATGGATGGGGAGAAGCCAGAGTAGTACTTAGAGGACAAAATGAAAGAAAAATCCATCTCCGAAGAAATCAAGGAAAATTATGGCACAGAGAGAGGTAAGAGGGGAATTAGGGTTAGTGACATCAATGATCCCACAACAATGTTTGCAACAAGGCTATTAGGTTTCAAATTAGTGTGCAAGTGCATAAAGGAGGAAGTACCATGATTGCAAGGAAACGTAGGATTGGGGATTTGAGTTTCACTACTCATGGCTACTCATCCTCATTGCATTGGTAGGGTGGAAATAACCAACATACAATATGTTCCTCTAGAGGATAGGAAATTGTGGTGCAACCTACTACACATCACTTTGAATCACATAAGACCTAAAGGAAAATAAAATAAACAAAGACGTATTCACTCTGCACTTGACAGAGATCCAGAACTGTTTAGCAGATACATGGATAATTTCCCCAGAAACTGTCCAGGAGTTTGGATAGATAGCAAATTTCCAAGCATCGCGCCATAGCATGTGGCTATAGGAAAATAGGGATCCAACCAAGGAGTGGCTACATTTGAGTTACTGCGTGACAATGAAATTCATCCATATGGAGGTCAAGGAGTGGTATGAGGAGTGAAAGTGCCAATGATCCAAAAAACATTTCCAGTAGTACAAACTTATATGCAGGGTAGAACATTCCCTGCCCAGTAGACTTGAAGGAATGGCGCTAGCAAGAAGAATAATATGACACACAGTTCAGTCGAGACAACCAAAACCATTCAAAATAAAAGTAGGACACAAAATAAATCACAACATCGGTCTATAGGGGATCCATCATGCATAGAGAAGGCACCAAAGGAAACAACATAGTAGGTGTGTGTAGAAGATATAAGAACATAAACACATGAGAAACCCGTGGAGGAAGAAATTGGGAAAGATGCACACATGGATACACAGATACCAGAGGCATCTGAGCCATCAGACACCCAAAATAAGAGAATAGGGGAGCAAGAAAGTGGCTCCTGAAAGAAGGTGAAGGAAGACAGAACTCCAATGCAAACATCATTGACACCAAACTATGTGAAGATGATAGCCACCAAAGTTGAAGATCGATTGTCAAAAGTATCATAGAATGATGAGAATCATAGGGCATCGATTATAGTGCAGATACAAGAAGTGAAAACTATGCTAGAGTAGTTTAATATCAGGGAAGAGCAGTAACAGAAAGATAAACTAGTGCATACTAGAGAAGGAACACATGTTGGAGAGACAATGTAGATCACAATGCAGGGGAGTTTAAATTTCATCATAACACATGAGATGTTGTTTATTGATGAGGAGACAACACAGAATACCCTAAAATATATTGAGAAATTGGACTCAACTTTTCCCAAGATTCCAACAAAGGTGATGTATAAATTACAGGTTAGCATCGTGTAGGAGATTCAGTCCAGGGCAAGGTATGATGCGACGAAATTACATTTGGCACAGGAAAACAACAACTCGTTGAAAGAGGCAGTTATGAAAGAAGGGAAAGAGAATAATATAGCGTAGAAAAATTTGGATAAGATGGAGAAACAAATAAATGTAGTATTTCAAGCCATATCAGACAACGCAAAATCAGAGGGAGCATCTTCAGAAGAGAAGATAAGAAAAATAGTGCAGGCTATGGAGAAGTATAAGGACCATATCAATTCTACTCCTCCAGAATTCAGAGAGGAAAGAGAGTAGGACACAACAACATCTGCAGAGAACATCACTCAGAATATACATAAAATAACAGAGTTGTTGGAAAAGAGTGCCCAACTGTGGACACAACTCTTAGAGGATGGGAGCCTACAAGAGATTCAAGGGAAGGAAGACAAATTGAATGAAACAATGGCATATGTAAAGAAGTTACAAAAGAAAATTTTACTACCAAAAAATATCAATATGAATATAGAGATGAAGAGTCTACAGGTAGACAAAAAAGAGGTGTAAGCGTAAAATATGGCAAGAAAGGATCAATTGGAGCCCTTGCAAGAGAAGGAGGAGCAGTTGGTCATGGATATTGACGAAGAGAAATTGAGCATAGAGTAGATTAGCTTGGAGGGGGGAGAGATATTAATACCTCCATTCACTGCGCAGGTCATAGAGGCCATGACAGAGAAGAGAAACCAAGCTCAGGAGAAATGCCAGTGGATAGCAGAGATGTACGAAGCACTGGCACATGCAGTGAAATATGATGGATTCCATGACTGACTTAGGATGAATCATGATGTCAGTGTTGGGGGCATGTTAGCGCAGGGAAATTTTGGGAAAAATCAAAGAATCTTTTAAGGAATTAAATCAGCACCGAAAAATAGGGCAGCACGTCGAAAATAAAGGAAAAGCGACGCTAAAAAAAAAGGAAAAATAATCGTTGAGAAAAGTAGTTACAAAGTGGAAAAAATGTTGTGGAGCAGTTGGAAAGTGGACAAGTGTTGAATTGGAGAAACACTTGGATCGAGGACCAGCTGAGATTAAGTCAAGGAGAACGTGGAAAAACCTAATCCTCTAGGGTTAGGGTTTTTGTAAGGGATTTGTCCTAGTTTTGTATAAGTAGAATGTATTAGGAGTTATCCTTTTTAGACAGTCCGATAGTGGACGAGTGAAAAGTTCTCAGTGTTCTGAGAACTTTTGTGATCCATGGAGATGATTTGTAATGGAGGAAGAAATGTACAGTGCACAACACTATATTTTGAAGGAACATGAATAAAGAGAAGAAGAAACAAATCTTTGTGGACGTAGCCCTAGGGGGGGTGAACCATAATATATCTGTGTTTTATCTAACTATATGCAATGCTTATGATTACATTTACTTTACTGAGTTTTATGATGAATAAGTTTCTTGTTAAAGGAATGAACATTGCACACTAATAATGAACTAATGGGATCTGTATAAAAACACTAAGAAAAGGAATGTTATAGTAGTAAATAGACAAGAATCTTGTTCTACTGTAGATAAATACTTAGGTATGATCGAATGCGGATAGAACAATTAATAATGTCCTAGTAGAATATTTGTGACAGTGGTATGGAATAAGAACTAATGAGGGTTGAAGGTTAACAATAAGTAGGTTAAATTCCTCTGAGAGAAACACATCCCATCCCCGGGATGTAGACATATGAATCTTGCATCCACCCATAGAATCCATCTCAGGTGAGACTGTATACTGTACTCTGTGCATTTTATTTCCTTCTGGGATCCAGAAGGTCTGATGGTAGATGGGTTTGTTGGGTATATTTTAGTTAGAACCCGGTTCATCCCATAGTAAGCCAACAATTCAGAAGTTATGTTACTTTGTTATCTAATATGCACAGGGGTTATGGCTAGAACTCTCCCTCTAGTTCAACCTGAATCAAAACCTAATAAGTAACATGGTTAGGATCATATTCATACTTCTTAAGAAATGAAACATGGGAAACATCATGATCTTTAATTTTAGTGGTTAAGGTAATTTTATATGCCACTAGCCCCATCCTTTCTAGGATCTCAAATGGCCCATAATATCTAGGTGAAAGCTTGGCATGATTTCCAGGTTTCAAGGAAATCCTTCATGGTTCAAATTCAAGATTACCATGTTTTCTATATATAAACTCTTTATGCATTATGTTCTTATTTGAATAATTTTTTTTATCTATCTTGACTTGTCTTCAAATTTTGTTTAATCTTGATAATATCTTGTTCCATTTTGTTAAGCATTTCTAGTCCAAGCATGATTATGTTCACTAGATTATCCCAACTTATTGGAGTATTTCATATTCTACCATAAAGAGCCTCAAATGGACTCATTTTCAAGTATGATTGATTATACATTGTTATAAGCAAACTCTACCAAGTGAAAATAGTCCTCCCACTTAGTTGGTTTATTCATAACATACATATGAAGAATGCCTTCTAGTTTTACATTTCTTCTCTCTATCTACCCATATGTTTGCATATTATAAGAAATGTCAAAGTTTAATTGTGTATGCAATACTTCAAACAATATTTTCTAAAAAAAAGATGTAAATTTTGAATCTATGTTTTATATAATTGTTGTAGGCATCATGTGCAACCTAAAAATTTCCCTCATAAAAATTTCTACAATGTCAAATATTTTGTGTTGATTTTATGGGAAGAAAGTGATCATCATTTATCAGTTTGTAAACCAAAACCCTTATATCATCATGTTTCTTCACCATCCTAGACAATCCTATGACAAAATCCATTGTTACTACCTTCTATTTCCACTCAAGAGTAGACAAATGTTATAACATGCCAGTTGGATGTTCAACTTTAACTTGTTAACATTCAATTCATTTTTCAATATCATTTTTCATTCCATACCAAAAATATTCTTTTCTTTCTATAAAAATCATCTTCTATTAGTCTGGATTTCCTAAGTATTACTTCTTATGCATTTCACTCATCATGTGTACTTTAATCTCTATGGAGCTAGGAATGTACAACCTATGTCTRTAAATTAGCAATCCATCGTTAGTCATTTGATAGTTGTCATATTTTTTATCGGGTTGTTCTTGTTGTAGACTATTTTTTACTTGATTGAAGTATTCRTCATCAACAAGGGATTATTTCACTGTAACTTTTAGATCAGATTCACAAGTACTAATGGATTCCATATGTATCACTTGTATGCTTTTGTTGAATGTATCGACTAMTTTGTTTTCTTATCCTTTTATGTGCCTTATRTCAAGGTCATTTTCACTTAGAAATTCCAACCATCTAGCCTATTTTTCATTCAAGTGTGGTTGATCAAATAAGTACTTCGTCCCATTGTGATCTATCATCAATACAAATTTTCTACCTATCAAGTAATGGAACCACATCTCTAGTGCATGGATTATAGCTACAAGTTCTAGGTTATTAACGGCACAATTCATTTCCTGGTCTTTTAGTTTCCTAGACACGTAAATCACCACATGGTTATCCTGCATAAGGAATCCACCAAGTCATTATTTACATGCATATATACAGAATAAAAAATCTTTGTTTGGGTTTTCTATTTTTAGAATTGGTGCATTGGTAAGAAGGTGTTTCAACTGCTAAAACCTCTCCTCACATTTATGATACCATAAAAAATGTACCCCTTTCTTTAATTTATTGGGTAAGAAAACCTAGAGAATCCCTCAATGAACCTATAATAGTAACTTGAAAGGCCCATAAACGATTTCACATATGTCACATTTTTTGAAGTGGGACAACTACTATTGCTTGTTTTGAGATGATGTGTCCCAAGTAATGGATATTATTTTGATAAGAGACATAGTATTTGAACGTTGCATATAATTGATGGTCTCTTTATATTTTCAAAACCATTCTAAGATGGTCTGCATGACCTTCTTCATATTTTTAATAGATAAGTTTGTCATCAATGAAAATAAATAAAAATTTATGGAAATACTTACTAAAGACATTGTACATAAGGAACATGAATGTGGTTGGTGAATTGGTAAGTCCATATGGTACCGCTACAAACTCATAATGACCATACCTTGTCTTGAAGCCTATGTTATGAATATATTTATTTTTGATTCTAACTTGATGATATATAGATCTAAATTCAATCTTTGAGAACGCTTTTCCCCCTCTTACTTGACTAAAAAAATCATCAATTTAAGACAATGGTTACATGTTTTCGATTGTAACATTTTTCAAATATGTGTATTATATGCACAATTTGAGGGTACCACCCTTATTTTTCACAATCAATACTAGTGCTCCCTTTTATCGCGCAAGTTTTAGGTTGGAAAAAGCTTGAACGAACCACCAAATGGAAAAACATTTGAGAACACCTACCCACTGTCACCTTAGACAGGTATTTCCATCACTCTAGAGATGATAGAATCAACTCAAGGGGGGGAATCCCGGTGACCCTAGGGGGAAATGAGACAGAAAATCTGATGTATGAATGGATTCCGCTATAGATAAATTTTCTATGTGTGTATAAGGGCTTGAATAAGGTCTTAATGGCAGCCAAGGTTTCCAAGAAGTAGTATAGCTTGCTGATAATGATTTGTACCTACCTGAGACACAAGGAAAACAGAGAGATAAGCCCAAATATTTGATGGAAAAGAAATTTAGTCTTGTTGTCCCTAAATGTAGCAGTTAGTATCAATATATATCAGCAATGAAAATGATAATGTATTCTGCAAACAAGTTGCTAAAATTCTAGTTGAAAGAGTAAGAGAACTAGATCAACTCAAGTAAGATAACATTAGACTTTATCAATGAATCATGGTTGTTACAAAACAAATATTGTAGATTTATTATTCATCCTTATGTCTGTAACAAACAAGTTATTACAGCATGAATATTAGCCACTAAAACTTCCCCAAAATCTATCAAAAAATTCTCTAGTCTTAGTAGTTTATGTGGGAAAACTTTAGGCAACTTTTAGTGGTTGTTTTAAGAGTTATTTGAGAAGTTTAATTAGGGTTTATGCAACCCTAATTGCTGTAGATAAAGTTTTATAATAGAATGAAGAAATACTTTAGAAAATATGATGCCCTAGTGTCTCAATCAAGATTATAGAGCAAAGAATTGAATCCAACTTAGACAACCTTCAAATCATAAAATTTCATGTTAACCAATGAAATATTTTATTTCTCCAATGCAATTATACTAGTGCCTTTAGCTATTGGGTTATTGATTCAAGTAAATAAAGACATAAACAATTATATCTCTACCTTGGGGGTTAAACCCTCTTACTCCCTAAGGAAAGCAAATGTTAATCTAGGAGATACTAGGAGGGTGTAAACCCTTTTACTTCTCCTAGTAAGACCTTGTGCAACAAATAAATTCTAGACAAAAATGATAGATAGAATGTGGTATTTTAAATGCTTATAATCCCCAAGAAATCTAGAAAATCAAACTTGTGACTAAGAAATGAAGCATCAACAAGATAAATATTTATGTAGCTCAAGAAATGACAAGATAAACTTCTCCTTACCAAGATAAATCCACCACATATGCCAAAGAAAACCTCCACGAAGGGTAGCACCCTACTTCTTCCACCAATAGCATAAAGAATCCAAGATAAAAGAGCACAAGAGAGAGAAGGTTTCGAAGGAGGTCAAGTCAAAATATCATGCCAAGTGAATACACATATAATAAACAAGGCACCTAAAAATGTGCATCAAAACTACCTCATCAAATTAAACAAATTCTCCAAGACCCTATACAATTGAGAAAGATGAGGTATGGGAGGGGTAGACCTAAAACCTCAAGTAGCGTATGCTCCCAAGGATGCCCCTTCAAGGTCATGTATTGGATGATGAGGGGGATAGGGGTTTACACTTCATAGGAAAATGAGTTTCATCACATATAAGGGCTCGTATTGTCTCATTTATGGGTGCCTTTGTAGGGAGTGTGTTTCACCTTCCTCCTCAATGCAACCTTTTTCCAAGCCCATTTATTTCCATTTATTAATTAATCAATGATCCAAACACATGTGCACTCCCAAAAGTGAATCTATTAGATTGGGATAAAGTAACACAATGTCACCTGAAAAACGAGGTCCACAAAGTGCCATAGGGGTAACCATGTAAAGCATTGTAACACACTTGTGTTAGTCTTGTACTCATGAAGGATATTTATTATGTGTTTGATATTGTGCATATATTCAATTCCTTTAAGAGAAATAGTTCATCCTTCTCAAGACCTATCTGGGAAAACATCTAGAAGGTTTATATTTTAGGCTCTTACCTTTTTCCAACAACCATCCCCTTGGGAATTCAACCCCGTCTTCCCACGAAATGAGGTACATGCTCTTCTTGGGTCACTAAAGTAAAAGGGCCTAGAAGAGGGAAATATTATAGGAGTGTAATGTGTGAAAAGTGGTAAGTATGATCGATAATGGTACGATAACCTCTCGGGGGACCCCCAGTTGCAACCCTTCCCCAAACGTTGGCCATTTACTAGTAAGTCTATGACACTCTCCAAGGTGAAACATGGTCAAGAGCATAATGTCCAAGAAGGAATTCTATAATCAAAAGCATATTAAATAAAACATGTTTAAATGCCTCAAATATTAGGGTGATTACCTACCACAATACCTAACTTGTACGACATGGAGCAAGACCCATATTCCTTCTATAATCTAGTTGGTGTGGTGGATGCACTGACAATGGATAAAAATTTGGTGATAGAATGGGATTTCGTATGTGCAAATGAAGATTTCTAGTCATGTCATCTCTCGACACTCCATATCTTCAACTTGAGGGCCTTGAGGCATCATCTCCTTAGTTATCCAACAAAATGGGGATATCACTCCCTAAGAAGACACACTTGGTATGTTGTATCTCTTCTATAACAACTCTTTAAATTGAATTTTCAACTCCATTAGTTCAAGAGTACTCATTCTATAAGGAACCTTGGACACAAGTGAAACTTTGGGCATAAGATCAATTGAAAGTTAAATTTCTCTCTTGGGAGGTAGACTAGGTATCTCACCTAGCAATACATCATTGAATAATTGAAGTATTAGATAGTCTTCAATATTTGGACATTTGCTTTTTTTATTCCAACACATGAATTGTGTACAACTTACATTCCTTTATGAAACTATTCTTCAACTATAAGACTGAAATTTGTCTTATGGAAATGGATTTTGGAGTACTTCTCATTATTATTGAATTTCTATCCTCATCTATGTAGTCAAATGTTTTATTACGCTAATCAAATTTTACCTTATGTGCTTGTTATAGTCCAAAAATTCCCTACCTATGCATACATGGAATTGGCCTTTCCACTAACACAATTTGCCAAATTACTGTTGAGGTCCCTTATTTAAAAAATTATTTTTTGGAACATGTACGCACCCTACTGAACTATAGCACACGTATAGACACGAGTTTCATACTAGTTATCCCATGTACATGTGTGAGCTGCATGCTATATAACCTGCATTTACCTCCAAAAGTTGCAAAATATATATAATTGAAAGGAATTCATTAGAGTTTATGGGATATGGAGAGTTTCCCAAACATTTTAACCATTGTAGCCCGTCCCCAAACTGAATAACCATATTTTTATCATATAAAAAGAGATCTTGGGGTCCCATTTACAACAACAAGCAAGAGAACAAGTAAACTCTGCCAAAATCCCTTCCCCTTCTTAGCCCAAGTTTTGTAGCCCTTTCTGAGATTTGGCCTTAGCATTCCCCTCCAACCGTTTCTCCTTATACAACCCTTTCCATTTTCCCAAGAGATCAGTTGTTTGTCATAGGAAAACATGGGACTGATGCACTTGGAGAAACAATAGAGGTGCCCGGACCTAGTTCACGGAGTGTTAGCCGAAGAAGGTTTTAATCTTTGTAATCTTCATATTGAATAAAAGAGTACTTTTCCTGTCCTAATACATTGTGTCTTTATGATTAATTGATTAATACATCTATGTCTATGTATAAACATTAACAGTGATAAGTATAGATCATATATATTGTAGCATTGTTTTCCTAAGTTTTTGTAGGTCAGCTTTGGGAGGAGACCAATAATCTATGAAGATGCGAAGGAGATAGAGGCCTACACTAGCTGAAAGGACCTCAGGTACACCTACTTTCCTCTCTCTTGTAATTTAAGTTTATATAGTTTTGTGATTGCTTAGGAATATAAATTTATTTTAAGGGAAGTCAATGCTCTGCTTGTACCTTGAACTAGTATATTAATAGGTAGATTTTCCCTACTAGCAGAATTGGTGACTCCCCTGGGGATTTTCCCTAGGGTCTTAGTGTGAGATCTTGGTTAGATTTGATTTTTCAATTTCTTTCTTATTCTTCTGAGTGTTCTGAGTCGCGTTGGGTATCTAGTCACCTTCCAGGTTCCTACTAGCTTCCCTTGCCCAAGTTGTCAATCAAATTTTTTTCTTTATTTTTGAAAATTTACAGATGTTTACATGCCCTATTCTCTATACAACACGTGCACATACACAACCTACATTATATATACCCCACGTACATACATAGTGTGGCCATGCAAAGAACACCTCTCTATTGTTTTGGATATTTTTTTCAAAATATTTTCCTTTTTGTACTGTAAACTTGTGGTTCCCAAGTCTTCCTGAGTTCCAGAAGCTTCTATTGTGTGGGGTTTAGACAATTTGTAGGTTCAGATTGTTTATGAAATAAAAAAAATAAATCCTCGTGTTTCTCTGTGTTTCCAATCATTTTTGGCTTATTTTTATCTTGAATTTTAAGAAAAATGAGTAACATGAATACAATAACAAAGAGGCACATGAATCGTGTATTCTGCATTTTATTTTATCATTTTGTGTTAGTTCTTCTTTCATTGGAAGAAAAAAACTAGTTTTTTGGGTCTCTTTCTTTCTTTGCATTTTTATTTTAAAAAGAAAAAGAATTAGCATAGGGTTGTTTTTTTTTTTCATCTTGAAAGCATTTAAAAAGAAAAAATAACAAAGAAGATCCTTTCATTTTCTCTTTTGTTTCACTCAGAAGTTTCATTGTGCATTTTGCATGGAAAGGAGAAAATATTGCATCTTTATGTTTGAATGATTGTTCATGATTTTTGCTTGAAACATTTTTTCATTTGTAGAATTAGCATATATTATTATTTTCCAGTGTTCTAATTAGTTTCGTTTTCACAAGGGTCTCAAACAACATAATTTGTACTTTATTTCCTTGAGTAAGAAAATCCCGTAAAAAGAATGCGCTAATCTAAATTATATTAGTAACACTTTTTCTAGGGTTCACCAATAGCTTAGGATAGGGCCTTG
This sequence comes from Picea engelmannii, assembly GCA_009831015.1. Taxonomy (NCBI): domain Eukaryota; kingdom Viridiplantae; phylum Streptophyta; class Pinopsida; order Pinales; family Pinaceae; genus Picea; species Picea engelmannii. Next base: position 19,665 of record ML817800.1, on the reverse strand, counting down.
GATTAAGTGCGGAGAGGTCAAATCTCCAAGGCAACCTGAAAATTCACTTAGGTGTATGTGTTAGGGTGTGAAAACCCACCTTGTAATTACTCAATTCGGGAAGCTCCTCTAACACAAGAGTCAAACATGAGGCCACGTGGAGGACAGTGATAGAGATATCCACTCCTGATCCCGACAAAGAATTTGGGAGAGTGTGTATTAGGAGTGAATATTGTAGTGTTATTGTCCCTAATTATGTTAGACCTCTAATACACTTGAATCCATCCAAGGTACTCTAAGAGTTATTTTGGACCTGTTGTGTTTAAGGCCTCAAAAGGATATTTAGGATTAGTTACCCTGCCCCTACACCCTCTAGGCTATCCACTATACCCCCCTGGTTGTTGATTACAAGTTGGTGGCCTAGTTCCCATTATACAGGTTGACACATAGGTGACTACAAGGGGTGTATCATGGTACCTGAGGCATAATTTGTACTCTCTGGGAGACACCCGAAGGGACTGTCGGTCGAAGTTCTGGGTAACTATTTCTCCTGGCCAATCATTTTCATTTTTGGATGCTTTGGATTATCAAGACTTCATCTCCCTGGGTTGGAAGAATTTAGAAGGGTGGTTTGTATATTTTTAGGCTTTTCTTCTTAGTGGTGTTCTCTATGCTCCCTAGTTTTCCATAGTGAGTTAGTCAGTCACTTATTTGGGTATCTGACCTAAAGTGGTATACCACCCACTCCACTGGTCATGAGGAATTTTCATTCTTCCGCTTAGAAATGTGGAGCCACCTCTTTATAGGTGTTGTTTTTTATACCACTGGTTCACTAGAGTTAATGTGTGATACTTTTATGAACTTGAACAATCCCACAAGGGAAGAACCTAAGAATAAGATATTCATGGAAAAATTTATTGACGATACCAACCAAGTGACCCCTTCGCAAGGGGATTCCTGTGGTTTTCCTTTCTTAGGAAACGTTGGTGCTCCTTTGATGGCCACTTTGTACATTCCTCAATTGAATGTGGGACTGCCAATTTGGTTGGGTACCATTCCAAATGTCCTTAATGCTCTTGACGCTTCTCAGTTAATCAACTTCTGTCATGGGAATCATGTTGATGTCCCTTCATCAACAAAGTATTATCCTCCTCCTACCTTCTATGGTGAAATTATAGCTACTAGTAACCGAAAGTCTAAACGCAATATAAAGAGGAAGAATAGGAAAAATAAATCACCAACCTCTGCGATTCATGTTGGAGATAGGTCATCAACCTCTACAAGTCATGTTGAAGACCAACACCCAACATCTACAATTCATGATAGGGGAAAAAAACCAACCTCTGCTAGTCATGTTGGAGAGTTGTCAACAACCTCTGCGAGTCATGTTGGGGGAAAGCACCTAGCCTCTGCAAGTCATGTTGGGGGTAAAATTCCATTCATTGCTAGTGATACTAGAGATAGGTATGTAGCCTTTGCAAGTCTTTGCAAGTCATGTTATCAACCAATCACTAACCTATGCAAGTCATATTGGAGTTGTGCAACCAACCACTACAAGTCATTCTGGGGGCACGAGTCTCATCAATGCGAGTCATACAAGTGATATGTCAACAACCTCTACTAGTCATGTTGAGGAAAAACAACCAACCACTGCCATTCATGCTAGGGGCATTGATTCTATTAAGAAACCTAGATGGATAGGAAACAAGCCTAAGTTCCCTTGTAATCTTGGCAAGGGAGATCACCTTACTCATGTATTCCCTGGACTTCCAAAGGCATGAAGATTGTGGTCCCTGTTTGCAAGATATTTTTATTCTAAGTCTTCTCAGGTTTCATCATAATCTATTCAGCCTTTGGTTGATGAAGTGGTCATGCCAATGCAATATTCAGCTAATCCTACTCCTCGTTTGGGGGGTGATGTGCCTTTAGAACATGTTTTCTTGCAGCCTATTTAGCCAGTAGTTGACGAAGTGGTCACGTCAATGCAATATTCAAATGATCCCACTCTTCTCTTAGAGAGTGTTGTTCTACGAAAGTGGTCATGTTGATGCAATCTTCAGTTGATCCCACTCTTCTCTTGGAGAATGTTGAGTCTTCTAAAGTGTCCAGGCTGATGCAATTTTCGACTGATCCGACTCTTCTCCTGAAGAGTCTTGACTCTACTAAAGTGGTCATGATGATGCAATCTTCGACTGATCCCACTCTTCTCTTGGAGAGTGTTGATTCTACTAAAGTGGTCATGCCAATACAATCTTTAGTTGATCCTACTCTTCTCTTGGAGAGTGTCCAGTCTATTAAAGTGATCATGTTGATGCAATATATGGTTGATCCCACTCTTCTGATGGGGATTAACATGTCTACTGACTATGTTTTTAGCATTTCTGGTTTAGTACTTTCAAAACAAGGGAGAATTCCACTCACTTCGATCACTCCCCCTCCAATTCCTAGGATGGTTTCCTTTGACTGGAATGACCTTGTGTTACACATCAAAATTACTCACTTCAATAGTGTCGCAAGTGTCATCATTACAAGTGTTGTAAGTGTCGCATGTTGTCTACAAGTGTCACATCTTGACCACAAGTCTCACAAGTGTTGCAAACATCATATTGTTATATTTCCTATGTTGTCTCTCTAATGACATCATAAGGACACTTAAGACACCTCAAAGACTAGTTTTGAAGAAGAGAATTCATTTGACAAGGAGTACAAGTCTTTCTCAACTGAGGAAACCACTCAAAAATGATTTTTGGAAGGAAAAGCTCCCCTATACATTGTCAAGGAGTGCTAAATCTCCCTGGGATTCTTTGGGGGAGTGCTATAATGCTCTATGCCCAATGTTGGGGGAGCGCTACCACTTTTTTTATTAAAGTTTGGTCTGTTGAGGGAAATTAGGGAAGAATCCCCTCAATCTCTGAGGTTGGTTGAATTCAAATCAAAGGTCAAGGCATTCTATTAGGGAATATCCACAACTAAAGGAGAAGAATCCTCAACTTATCCTAAAGATATCTCAAGTGGTTGGGCCTCTCTAAGGTTATATAAGGAGGCCTCCTCATGGTGAAAAGGAGGGCAGTTTAGAGGCATGAAACTTATGATCTCATAAGGGAGATGAACAATAAAACATCATCATTATATGTGCGGATTATTTGAGAAAGGTTCTGGACAAAGGGAGCTTGGTGAAGCTGTTGCACTACATCCATGGCTATAATAAACACTTTTTTCTCATTAATATAAATTCATGCTTGGCCTATCTCCTTTAAAGTTTGTGTATATGAACTTGTTTCTTTCATAGATTCATTATAAATCTAATCATAGTAGAGCAGCAAGTATCGTTGTTGTTTTCATGGTACCATAGGACCTTCAACTAAACTTGGATATCATGATCATCTTGGAGTGAACAAGGACAAACGTTAGTAAAAAGGTACTTGCCTTTCTTCCCTCTTCTTCTTTGATAGTTTTTCTTTATGATAAAGGAATGCTAGTGTCCATAATAGCACTTTATGTCTTGGAGTTATGGGTCTAACATCCAAGAGGAAATCCACTTGTTCATAGGGTGATTCTCCTATAACAGAAATTGGAAACTCCACTGGGGAGGAGCTCTGATTTTTGTTACCTTTCCTAGGTCTTGTCTTGGATTTTGCTCATTATTTGACCTTCTCCATACTGTCTCTTTGATTCTTAGATCTGGTTGATTAGCTCTTGATTTCATCATATTCAATTTTATTGACTGAGTTTGCTTGATTTTTTAAGATTTTGGGCATTTTTCTAAACTTTTGAAGCCTAGAGCTCCCTTTCCCTTGCTATCAGAGCACCAACACTCCCTATTGGTCTTAGACAAAGCATTGGAATGCTCTGGTACCCTTTACACTAGAGCGCTACCCCTTTTTTGTGAAAAATCTTCCAGGGTTTTCATTCTCTGAGTTCATTTTTTACTTTTGGCACTTGCTCAGGAGTCCTTACATCCTCAGTACATCTTTTTCATTGGCCTTCAACACCTTCGTTCTGAGAATTCATCATCTTTTGTTTGGATTTTTTGACATTTGTCCTTACTTTGCAATAAATTTTTGTCCTTGATGATTTAGAGTCAGTTTGTCATTTTCTTCTCATTTATCTGATTGAGTGAAAACTTTGTAAGGAGATTCAAAGGTCTTTTGTACTTTTGATTTTGATATTTGAGGTCATATTTTCCAAGCTCTTCTTCCTTCTTTTTGAGTTTTTGGTTTTATTTTTCTTGTTTGATCACATCAAGGGTGTGTTTCTGTTTATGTGAAGTTTTTTTCTGGTTGCTTAAATCTCATAGATCTTGAATTATGATTAACATAGGAAGATTTGCATCAAACTAATTATCAGTCACATATAAACATTTTAGCATTGAATTGGATTCCTTATTGAGGACTATTGCATGAGTTCATTGCATCTTAGTGTTTGAAAGTGGAAGGAAAATCCTTCTCCTTCCCTTAAATAGACATTCATTGAAAGAAAATGTTGCTTATCATTTCTTATGCATGTTTTGGGAACTAAGTCATATTATCATCATTTTTCACTTTCATACACCTTTGAGTAAACAAAATCCACTAAAATCAACACTTAACTAAAATTTATCATACTTTTTTACATCTTTGTTAGCAAATCTACATTAGCTTAAGGTGTAAGGATTTCGAATAGGTTGAAAGGATAACTTTCCAAAGCTATCAAACAAACTTATCATCTTGCGATTGGAAGAGAAAATCCAATTTTAGTATAGGATTTCTGGGATCCCACTCTCACACAAGGGTTACGCACGAGGTCACATTCGGGAGAGTTACAAAGATTATCCCTCCGTGGTTTGACTGTTTGTAATAGTCGGATCGTATATTGGGGGTCACTTGAGGGTATACCCTCGATTTTGTGTGGGATCCTCTCGATTTGATTTTAGACTTGTTATCCTACCCATATGTTCGGAATGGACTCTAGACTGTACCCTCCCAGGGGATGACTGCGATTTGGTGACCTTAGTAGCCATAATATTTAGGGTCTTACACAAGGTGACGGTGAAGGGAAGTCTCATTGTACCTGGAACAGACATTGGTCCAACTCAGTCAGGCTCCTTGGAGGGTAAATCCACATTTACTACGTGGAATCTTGCACCAAGGCATAAGTCTGTTAAGCAGGTCACCAACGTAACTGATCCACCCGCTCTATCCCCGCCTCTTCCTATTTTGATCTCACGATGTTGGATTTCATCACCCACTAGTGGTTACATTGTGGGAAGGTTTGTTTGATATTTTTCTTCTCAGATTCATAGTGTGTGTTTTTTGTGTTACTTAGTGGACCTTAGGTCAAGTCAGTGTTAATGGAATCAAATATTGAGAGTACCAATGGAGTAATCCCTTGTCCCATGGAACCTTACACCTTTCCTTTTTTTGGAAACTTTGGTCCTCCATACATTTCCACACTGAGTCTTCCGAGACTCACCATCAGATTACTAGTTTGGTTGTTCCCCACTCTAGTGATCTCGAATCCTCCTAGTGATTCAACTGCACCTAATACTTTAGATGTCAATACACCACCCACACATCAACCTCATGTCTACTTTTTTCCTTCTTCACCCATTAAGTCTCCGCCCCTTTCTCCTTCTTCACCTAGTGAAATATCTAAAGCAAGTAGCGAGGTTAATCAGAAGAAGAAGAAACAGAAAGAGAAGAATAAGAAGAGACTGAAAAGGACCAAGGCTCCCAAAAAATCATATGTTGGATCCTAACAATTGGCTACTTTTAATAGAACTAAGAGTGTTGATGAGGTCAACAAGATTAAAACGAAGAATCTGAAACCCAAATTCCATTGCAGTATTTGTAAGGGTGACCACTTTCTAAGGGATTTCCCTGGTATTCCCAAGGTTTTAGAAATGTGGTCCTCCACATCATTGTCCCCTGTTGGTCAAGCCAATGATACCCTGTCAACTAGTGACATTAAGGTTGGTAAGAAGAAGGTAACAGTCAAATTCCCTTGTATGTTTTGGAAAGGTGATCATTATTCTCACCTTTTCCCTTGTATGGATGAGGCTTATTCTCTTTTGGAGAAGCTTCAACTCCCAACGGGTTATCGAAATATTTCCCCCAACCCATCGTTAGTTGATGGAATGGTCAATCTAGTTCCATCCCTGGTCAGTCCTATTGATCATGTTGTCAATCTAGTTTCCTCCTCCATTGAACCATGAACCCAAGTAACTGATCTAGTTCCATCATCCGTCAGCCCCACTCTTCATCTATAGAGTGAAACCAAAGTGACTGATCAAGTTCCTTCCTCAGTCATTCCTACCCTTCATCCCAAGAGTGTCAAAGTGGTCAATTCAGTTCTACCATCGGTCGATCCCACTCCTACCTTGAGGAGTGCCAAAGTGGTCAATCTGGTTCCACTACCGATTGATCCCACTCATCCATTGAGAAGAGCCAAAGTGACTGATCCAGTTCCTTCCTCGGTCAATCCCACCCTTCATCCGAAGAGTGCTAAAGTGACTGATCTAGTTCTTTCCTTGGTCAGTCCCACCCTTCGTTCGAAGAGTTCCAAAGTGGTTTCTCCGGTTACATCATCGGTCAATACCATCTTCCTCTGAAGAGTGTCAGTGTGGTCGATCTGATCCCATCATCGGTCGATCCTACTCTCCCTCTAAAGATTAAACGTGATACTACCCACATTTTTCTCATTGATACAGAATCTACCGTGCTGGGGGGCATTCCTCCTTCTCCCACGAAACCCCCTCCAAGTAATGAGGCCATCCTTTTTTATTGGGGTTCACTGACTGGACCGTGTCTTTCCTCTCACATCCCTTTCCAGATTATAGTACATGTTTTTGGTCAGGACGTTCCTCAAATGTTGATAGAGGAAGGTGCGTCCATTAGTATTTTTTCCTTTGTTGCTTGGCACACTTTGGGTTGTCCTCAGCTTGCATCGGTTACACATAATCTATTAGATTTTAACAGAAGAACCAGTGAACCTTTAGGGACCCTTCCTTAGTTTCCCATAACTTTGGGAGGAAAAACTATATTTATTGATGTCATGGTAGTCTGAGATCCCTTGGATTTCGCTTTACTCCTTAGGTGGGATTATTTCCATGTCATGAAATCTATTGTGTCTACTCTTTTTCATGTGACATCTTTCCCTCATGATGGGAGAATGGTGACTATTGATCAACTTTCATTCGTTAGTCCTGACTAGATTACCTCCCTAAATGGTTCTTATATGAAGACAGTATCACCCCTGCCACATGTCAATTATGTGGCATTATCTCCCATGACACCAAATTCAGATAACTTGGATCCAGTAATTGACATGGTGATCTCTTCGGTGAGGCTTTTGGAGCCTGATCTCCTTACCCCTGTCGCGACCCTCGACATGTGTTCCTTCTAGAGAATTATTCTTCCATCCACTGAAGATCTCTTGGAAGCCATCACCAATTTTTGTCCCTTGACATGGTGTCCTTCTAGAGCATTATCCTCTTGGAAGCCATGATCAAGAACATTCACGAGCACAATTTCTCTTCTTTGTGGAAAGATCGTTAAAGAATGAAACAAAGGTTATGAGAATAGTTTCGATTCT